>JAJOZX010009573.1:90000-150848 GCA_023014485.1 Bathynomus jamesi | reverse complement strand
AACTGCCAGCATACTCCAGGTACGGGCCGAACAAGGGAATTGTACAGTGAGAGCACAATCTCCTTGTTCCGAAACTGAAATTGCCTCCTGATATAACCCAATAGTTTCTGGGCTTTCTTTCCATCTCTACACTGTTTCGTAAACTTAAGGTCGCTGCTAATTAGTACACCCAAGTCCTTTTCTAAATCAGTCACCTCGATATTACTGCCCAACATCGAGTAGTCCGACTTGGGATTGGCGTAGCCAATGTGCATCACTTTGCATTTACCCAAGTTAAACGGCATTTGCCATTTTTCGGACCACTCTCCTATCCTACCTAGGTCCGCACGCAGTTCCTCGATCGCTTCGGGCGTCCCAACATTGGCCCCAAGCTTGGTGTCATCAGCGAATTTGGCGATCCGACTGACGATGCCAGAGAGAGAGAGAGAGAGAGAGAGAGAGAGAGAGAAGAGAGAGAGAGGAGAGAGAGAGAGAGAGAGAACAAAATGTATTTTTGAAATGATCACTGAGATAAATAAACACTTAGACTTACACTTCATTACTAATCAGTCAGAGAAATCTTGCTACACCCTTTCATGGTTCAGTTGAGAAGGAATTAAGGGCATCGTTAGGCTTCGACTTCGCATTCTTGATCATGTTAAGTGGATTTAATTGAAATGTAGGTCTGGTACTCATGAAGTAAGTCCTCTCTCTCTCTCTCTCTCTCTCTCTCTCTCTCTCTCTCTCTCTCTCTCTCTCTCTATTAAAAATAGATAGGTTAACAAGAAAATACACGCCCTGTTCTTTATTATGTCCTTCGATTTCTAAATAAGAATTATAGGTATAAACCGCTTTCATTTCCCTAGTTCCCTTGATTAAGTTAGTTGGTTAGTCCTTAAATCGAGGTAATAGTGTACAAGATTACCAAAAAATATTAAACCTATAAAGTTATGAGTCATACTATTAATAAACGAATACAAAATAATAAAATGCAGTACATTTTTTTAATAGCTTAATCCATTTAATGTCTTACCGTTCTTCACATTAAGCTTATCATGGTGAAATTTTTCGTGAATTGAACTCCAATCACGTATGATTCATTTGTAAAACCTCAGAACAATGCGCAGTATTATTTTCAATTTAATATAAAATCAGAATAATATGGTAAATGGGCTTCCTGCCACAGAATACAGCCTCAATATGTCTCTCCAGGAACGCATTTTGATTGTGAGGTGTTACATGAGGTGTATCGTAAGGAAGTGCGAAACGGCATTCAAGAAGGGATATGGAGCCAGGAAAGTGCCAAATACTGTAAGTTCCCAGTTTGGCAGCGAGTGTAGATTTCTTAGAAAACAGGCAATATTACGAATCATGTGGACGTAAACTTAATGTTCTTGAATGTTTGCGAAGGTTCTTTTACAGATTTTTACGAAGATTGTTGGCGGAAATTGGCGTATTTGTTAATGTGTACAGTACTGTTAACAGTTTTACCAAAACATTTATTCGTGAGAATCCAGATGACTTGGGCAGGATATGGTTCACAAATGATACATGGCAGTAGTAGCGGATACGTCATTTCTCAAAAGACAGGAATATGGGCAAAAGTGAACGCATATCCTCTACATGGGATACCTTTTGACGAAAGGAACATTGGTGTATAGTGTGTATAAGTGCAATAAATCTCAAATCTCCTTATCTTTCATCGTCAGATTTAGTCTTTTGGAGATTTTTGAAAGAAAGTATTTAATGCAACAATCCTCACACTACAGAAATGTAGTACAGTAGTTTCTTTACTGTAATGATTTTTATTTGTATTAATATGATTTTCATTTACTTATAATGATATTTATTATATCGAACTCATACTGTTCGTTTAACTGCATTGAACACTCCTGGTAGCGTGTGACTGGTTAGGGAACGCCGAAACTCAAAACAGATTTTATATGATTTTATTCAATTTAACTTTTGAAACACGGTGATTACAGGTCAGGGCAAATTAAGATCTACAGATCTACAGAAGCTAAGGCTAACAAAGACACAAGACCCACTCTAAGGCTAGCCTGAGAGAAAGAAGAAAGTAAGGGGTTAAAAGAAGAGAATAAGGGGTTAAGTAAGTAGCAAAACCTATCACTCGTGGGTTAAAAATTTAAGAACGCATTACAAACCATGCGACACATTTTTAACTCAAAGCAACACATACCTCCAGCAGTTGCAGACCGGTCCTCTACTCCATAGGGAGGTAGATGACGGAGCCCACTCCGCCGGAAAGGGGTGGAAGATGAAAAGAAGTAAAATAAGAACGCATTACAAACCATGCAACACATTCTTAACTCAAACACTATCGTACCATGCAAACTACAGACATGCAATGAAGAGAGTTACAGACATGCAAAAAGAGGAGAGAAAAAAAAAAAAAGTATAAAGAATAACAAAAAGTGGGTTAGTTTACGTTGCGAGCTACATCTAAGTTCGTGTTAGTCTAATTTTTTTTTTTTTTTTGCTGGCATCCCACGCTGGCATGTCACAAGCTGGCATTATCGTCAACAGACTCATCCTCGATCACCACCCCCAGAGCTCCTGTTGCTAATTGTTTTATTATATTAAACAACGTTAATAATTTTAACGAGGGAGAGGGAAAAGGGTGAGGCTCAGAGGGAAAAGGGTGAGGCTCAGAGAGAAAAGGGTGAGGCTCAGAGGGAAAAGGGGGAGGCTCAGAGGGAAAAGGGGGAGGCTCAGAGGGAAAAGGGGGAGGCTCAGAGGAAAAGAGAAAGAAGTTAAGTCGGACTAAGCCGACTATAATTAGTGGAGTTTACATTAAACCAAACTATGAAACAGAACACATAACATATAACTCATGACTTGGATAACTCTGATAGGCCCAAGTGGCTTCATGTTTTTCAAATGAAATATAATGTAACACATCTTAGGATCGTGAGTCTCAGCGAAAACCTATTTGAAAATGAGGCGCATAGTTGCCAACTGTAAATTTTAAAACAAATTACTCCCTGAGCGTACCAACTGGTATTTTAAAAATAATTTCTCTCTCTCTCGACAGTTAATTATAAAACAAATTTCTATTTAATATTCACGTCAAATTGTATTAATTAACACTCACATTAATTCTATTTATTACAAAAAACCTTCACCATAACAACACCAGCAACATTCGAATGATTTCGGTGGATACATTGCGGGGCACTTTCGACAACACGCAGCGTTGCATTCAGGCCCGCCTGCAAAACAACAAGATTAAGTTTCAGTACCTACTGTGATCCAGATCGTTCACGCATGGTGGAGCACAGTTCATGAAAAATTTCACCATAATAAATTTATTGTAGAGAACGGGTCGACATATTTAATGGTCTACTGTAATAAACATTACTTCGTTTTTAACTTGTATAATTCAATTTCAAATGTATACATAATTTAAACGTATCAAACAAATAAATAATTATGATAAATTTCACACACACACACACACACACACATACACACACACACACACACATTATAAAATAAAATTTAATTTTAGGTCTTGTTCCTAAGAAACCTCACTTCAATGATAAATAAGAAAAACAAAGCTGTCATCATAGTTCAGTAATTTACTGCAAACGTTTCGGAATTTTTTATCATTAGTGCTGCTACGTTAATACTAAATAAGATTATTTTTTGTACATATGTTCTAAATTAAACTAAGTTTTTATCGCCAATAATTGTAACACCATTTAATCGAATAATTTTTTGCGGTATAAAACTGATATAAAACGTATATTAACGCAGAAGTGCCCGGAGGTCTTTTCCGAGACTGAATAAAATCGTCTGGCGTTAGCCAGAACAAAATCAGTAAAGTGGCGCTGGGCACTAATGGATTATAGATGTTTGCTTAACCCATTAGTGCCCAAAGGTCTTTTCCTAGACTGAAAAATTGTTTGGCGTTAGCAAGAACGATATCAGTGAAATGACGCTGGGCAATAATGGCTTAAATTTAAATACGAGAAATACACTATTTCTTATTTTGCACAGCGTAAAATAATCATATTTACATAAAAAAAATATAAAAAACCGCTCGCAGTCATTTATTGAAATATAATAAAAGCTTTGGTTCTCATATATATTATACAGGAAGGAGGGCCAAAGGACGAATGCCCGCAAAACTGCCTTCCATCCCCGAACCCCCCCATCACCCAAGGAAAGAGACGGAGAGAACCGAAAGCAAAGTCCAGAGTTTTCGATATATATATGATGATAATAATAATAATAATAATAATAATAATGATGATAAACTTTGTGTATATATATATATATATATATATATATATAATATATATATATAATATCAGAGAGGAGGGGTGACAAGCTTGACCTTCGTGAAATGAGGAATCATCGCACGGAGCATTTGAAAGGTTGAAAGGTATATATATATACTGTAAATAATAGCATTCAGCTAAATGTAGTAATTAATGATTCCTAAGTTACAGGGTAGCCTTTAAGTCCCAATCGGTTATAATTAAAGCGAAAATACCAAGAAATCAAACAAAGTAAAAAATTTATGGTAAGTTTAGAAATATTTATTGAATTATTCAAAGTGAAAAATATATCCATCTCGACAAATATTCTTCCCTTAGTAATCGATTTTTCGCTTTAATTATAACCGATTGGAACTTATGAGCCACCCTGTATAAATAAATTAATGGAACTAATACTTTTTTTATTACGAATTATTCCCTAAGTTTCCCAATTGTTAAAATTTATCTTTTTACTTTAATAAAATGTAAGAGTTAATACGACATTATTCGACAGTAAAAAAAAAACAATATAAAAAGATTTTGTACTCAAATGCGATTTTATCTTATAAAATCACTAGTTTGCCTACTATATTTTATGGTTCATTTAGAAAATACATTCGCTTATAGAGGGGAGAGTATTTGGTAATTGTAGGATGTCAGTTATTCCATGAAAATACGAGTAAACGGTATTAACTCGCTCTTACAACCCCATTTCTACGTTAATTTATAGTCACGCAAACTTATTAAAAGCACTCGCATGAAAGGAGACCAAAAAGGTGAATGCATTACAAGCAATCAGAAAATAATGATTCAAAGAAGAAGCTCGAAATAAGACGGGAGGACAAACCTACTGTATAAAATCAACTTTGTCGTAACTATTATTTTTTTCCGCTTCGCTTCTCGAATGAATGAACAAAGTTACTTCAAAAGAATAAGAAAAATACAGAGGAGGAGGAGGAGGAGGAGGAGGAGGAGGAGGAGAGTTTTGTTTATGCTTATTCAAGAATAAAAGTATTCATCCTTTCACGATCAGAAGATAATTGTTTTTGTAGCATCAAAAGATGTAACGAAACTTCTACTGTATATTCTACAGTTCGGTCATTTTCCGAGATTTTGTTCTTTTCTTACATCTAATATTATAAACATATAATTTACTAGTTTTCCTTGTTTTACGCGAGAGCTATGAACCCATTTCGTTGATGGACATTCTATCAACACTGTAAACCTAACACCCAAACGTACCTAACTTAACTTAATCTAACCTAACGTGACGTAGGCCTAACTAAACCAAACCTAACCTAACCAAATCTAACCGAAACTAACCTGTCGATAAATATAACATTAAGAAACTGACGTTATTTCACTTAAAACCTTCAAAATTACACATTATTGTAAAAAATTGAATTCGAGTCGCACTCCATTTCCATATAACGAGAAATATACACAGAGAGAATTTCAGATAGACACATAGATAGATAGATAATGGACCAGAAAACTATATAAATATAGCTGAGGTCAGTCAAAGGTAATAGAAGCGGAAAAATATACATTTATTTGTAATTAAATAAGGATGATGATAGAGCGTCATTTTTCTTTTACTTAAATCTAATTTGAGGAATGGTATATAATGAGTAGCCCTTCACTAAAACTAATTTCAATAGTATATATGTATACTATCATTATAATTTCCTCCTTCAATTATTTTCATGGGATGATCATGCTAAGGCTTCTCATATACAAAAAGGGTCCTCCTAATCCTCATCCAGGTTCATTCTAATCCATATACACGCTCCTGTATCGAATGGAGAGGGCTAAAAAGAATTTTTTAGTCCTACGTGTACGAAGAATTGAGGTCTTTCGCCGGAATTACCTACGTTTATCAGGTACTAATACCATACACAGGATAAAGTTGTATGTGGTTTTAGCCCATATCAAGAAAGTTGTAAGTATATAAAAGCAACAATCAAATTGGAGGTGAGTTTGGCTTCCTTGGTTCCATTTTGCGGCGCGGCAATTACAATCAAAATGCCTCACGAATTGCCTCAGGTGTGATCAAACCAAGAGACTCTCACTTAAAACCATAAGCAAAACAAGAACAAAAATACGGTTCTAATCCTCGTAACTTACGACATTTTACTTATATATATATATATATATATATATTAG
Source organism: Bathynomus jamesi (assembly GCA_023014485.1). NCBI lineage: Eukaryota > Metazoa > Arthropoda > Malacostraca > Isopoda > Cirolanidae > Bathynomus > Bathynomus jamesi. Next base: position 144,417 of record JAJOZX010009573.1, on the reverse strand, counting down.
GAACTTGTAGCCTTGTCGGAGTTCTGTCAGTACAGTATAGTTTACGTTTTAACTTATTTTTAAGTTGAAATTGTAATGTAAGTTAAATTTATGTAAGTTTCTCATTGAGATTTAATTAAATTAAAGTAAATTTAAATCGTTAGGTCAACTGTACGCCCTTGACGAATGGTTAGGTTCGGTCGTGATATTTTCGTTAGTTAGTCTTATAAAGCTAACTAAAGAAGGCTGGGGTTCCTGATCTTCAGGTGATCCACATTTCATTCAGTTTAGCTTAAACGTAAATTAATTTTAAATTTACAATTAAACATATTTCCTTCTAAGCTCAACATTTACTGAGATGTAAAATATATATATGTGTGTGTGTGTGTGTGTGTAGTTGTGTGTGTTTAAACTGCATTTATTACGACAGTCATTATTTGAAGCATTTTTTTTCTTTAGTTATGCACCAGATGGAATTGTGTTTTGTAAACTTACAGGAATACAAGCTGTTGTTGTCTGTCGATTTTTTTAATCCTACCTTTTCCAGTTTTAAAATAATAAAAGTTACAAAGCTTAATTACATTATCAAATAAGGTTAAAATCTTTTTTAAAAATTCATGTTAACTACCGTGGAAATATATATTATTTTTAAAAACATGATACAGGATACAAAAGCGATACAGTAATAATAAAACTACAATAGCGATAATTTAAAGATTTCAGTTGTACCAAATTGGTGAAAGATTCAATTTTCTTTAGTTTTGTTGACTAAATTGGAGAATATATTAATTCTTTTATCTTACTATATATGCCTCAAACTTATTAACTTTATTGTCTCAACTGCTGCCAAGTACACTCAAATATTTTAGGGTATAATGACATTTCCTCGTTTTCACGATGGAACCCTGTACACAAACTGTTCATATTTTCTTCCCGGACTTTTTATTACGAGTAAATTGTGAGATTTGGTGCCCATGATCAACTGTATGTGGAAATAGGCGATTCAAGTTTGTTGGAGGAAGTCGCTTCGTTAATAAATGTGTCCATTATCGACAATCGGGGTTCGAATCCCGTTGATGCTGGTAATAATAAAACAGGAGTGATTGCAATGGGTCGCATTAGTTGGCCTGAGCGCTGTGGCTGTTTCTAGCCCTCCTGACTGAATAATTATCGACAATCAAAACTGAAACAGCCCTTCCAGAACTGATGTAGTGGGAAACGCGTTTTCTCAGCTTGCAGCTATATTTTTATATTACAATAATTATAACTTTAAATTTTAAAAAACAATAAGAACCTTTAACTTAAAATTTGGTGAAATGGGCGTGACGTCTTTTATTATTAATAATAATATATAATAATAATAATAATAATATAATAATAATGATAATAGTAATAATAATAAATTTTTCATAAAAAATGTTTTTTGATAAACACGTAAAATACAGGATGTTTCATATGTCTGGAGACATTGGAAATACAATATGTAGAAAGATTAATACAACTTTATGATGATGTTTCATTTTCAACATACTATCGCAGAAGGTGTTCAAATTATTCACCCTCAACCTCAAGATACTTCATTACTCGTAACTGGCAAGCTATCTCAACACTTTTGACTGTTTCAGCAGAAATTCGCTGCAATTCCAGTCTTATCTTAGTTTTCAAATCCTCAATTGTTCTTAGTCTGTCTACGTAGACGACATATTTCAAATGTCCGCTTGAACACCTTCTGGTAACAGTATGTTGAAAATAAAACATTGTCATAAAGTTGTATTACGCTTTCTACACATTTCCAATGTTTCCTGATATATGAAACAACCTGTATATCAAGTTTATATTTAATGGCCGGTTAGGGACTAGGATGTAACTCTTATTTCATGGTTAGGTATTTGTTCTAAAGTAAGGCTTGTTGGGTTACATTAGGTTGGATAAGGTTATGTTAATCTATATTCAGGACATGGACAAATTGTTCTTATGCTGTTTTTTTTTATTGGGTTGTTTAACTTCCTTCGCAATGTCTAAGATCATATAACGGAAGGGACCTACAGCTTTACGTGGGATCTGCGCAAACTTCTACAAATTATGGGATATTTGAGACCTAATCAAAATATAACACGTACGATATTTTGACTGAGGTTATATATATATAGGGTGTCCCATAAGTCCGGCATCATAAGAAAAATAATAAAAAAAGGCAAAACAAAAGCTTTTATTTACAGAACGTGCTCAATATGTCCACCATTGTTTTCATTGTCAGGAGTAATGGTGTTACATGCCCCAATAATGCGCTGCCGCAAATGTTCAACACTCCTAATTTTCTCTGCGTATACCAGCGCTTTCAAGTGGCCCCAGAGATAAAAATCTAGTGGCGTGAGATCCGGGCTTCTAGCTGGCCATTCCACAGGCCCTCGACGTCCTATCCAATGACCAGGGAATTGTTGGTACAGGTATTCCCTTACTTGGGTGCTGTAATGTGCAGGAGCGCCGTCTTGCTGGAACCATGTTGGGAAATTTCCTTCTTCGTTCAAGACACTGGGAAATGCTTCTTCCTTGAGCATACGTAGGTAGGTGCCTCCAGTGACATGTTCATCGAAAAAGAGGGGCCCTATGATGCGATCCTTCCAAATGCCACACCATACCATCACCCGAGATGCACCTTGTTCCTGTGAAGGTATACCAGTGAGGGTTATTTTGAGACCAGTAGCGGGTGTTCTGTCGATTTACCTCACCATTTCCATAAAAAACAGTCTCGTCACTGAACAGAATGGTGGACGGGAAATTGGCATCCCGAGCATATGAATTATGGTTTGTAGAAATAGAAAAATATAAATTTCTCCTATGATGCCGGACTTATGGGACACCCTGTATGTTATAGTTATTTTACAGAAATGCCTTCAGAAATTTTACAGACCTTTGGAAGAAACCAAATGCACGACAATTCGTTTGTCTTTATGTGTGTCTGACTCGATAGAGTCTGTCATTTACTAGATTTTCAATTGATGACTTATTTTAAGATTTCGTTGCAGTTATTCGCTATTGTTTAGAAAATTCAAACTTAACTCTAGACTGCAAAGGCGAATCAAATCATCGTACGTGTGTGGTCGAATTGAACCCCGCTATGCATTCCAGGGTTAATTGTTGTTCAACTTCATTTCCTTGCAATTTGATTTGAATTGCATATAGAGTTCCGATTTATTCGATATTCGTTGATCTTCAATGTGTATTTGACTCGTGACCTTTTATATTCTAAACTACAGGTATTTACGTATCTAATTTTTGGCATTTTAGTAATTTTTTGTTAAATTAAAAGTTAAATTAAATGTTAAAAATGTCATTTGTAATAAATTCTTTCATTCGTCTACAGTCTTATTTTTTTAGAGGGGGGGGGTCGCAGACTTTTTGCCCACCCTGTAGTGTAGAGAAGCTTTTGAAGTAGGAGTTACACTGGTTTAATATGCGGCATTTAAATTTTGCTTTGTTTTGTTTCGATATTATAGTAGCCCTATTTAACAGTGTTGTTGGGCGGACTAATTTACATTCATATATTATTTTTGTGCGTTTTCGGTAAATATCCAGTTTCGCGGAAACCAGTTTTTTGACGAAGTCGAAATTTGTTACAAAGATCCTGATTGGCCGAAATTGGTCTTGTGGGAAATATCTAACCAATCTAAAACGACCACCTAACCTAACATAGTCTGGTCTTCGTGAAACTTAATATAAGCCACATTTTCATGTTTTTTTTTTGTCGTATGGCGGTTGTATTTTTCGGATCACCTGAAGATCAAGCCCCCAGCCTTCTTTAGTTAGCCTTATAAGGCTAACTAACGAAAATATCACGACTTAACCTAACCAATCGTTAGGTCAACTGTACGCCCTTGACGATTGGTTAGGTTGTCACGATATTTTCGTTAGTTAGCCTTATAAGGTTAACTAACCAATGCTGGGGACCCTGATCTTCAGGTGATCCTATTTTTCTTCAGTTTGTCATACAGGGTGTCCCATAAGTCTGGAATTATAGGGTAAAATAAGTAATTCATGTTTTTCCGTTTATGCAAGTGCCCATGATGTCTTTGAGTAAGGAAGAACGCATCCAGGTAATTCTACTCGTAGGAAATCGGAGTCAGAGGGAGGTCGCTGAGGAATTTAACAGATTGCATCCGAACCGCGCGCCGATAACACACAGCTGTGTCGGCAAACTTGTAGCAAAGTTCAGGGAAACGGGATCCATAGGAGATAAACCACGCAGTGGACCTCCGAGGACATCCACCGACGATGACACAGCCGCTACCATCCTCGCTCATTTCACAAACAGTCCCCAAAAGTCTCTTCGACGTTTTTATTGCCGTTTTTATAATTTTGCCCTATGGTTCCAGACTTACGGGACACCCTGTAGTTTGATTTAAAGTTAAATTTGATAACCTTCAAATTAGGTTACACCTTACGGTTAGGTTAGGTTAGGTTTGGTTTTTTTGTTTCTGCTTACGGTAGTCAGTTTATATGAATCGCTGTGAGAACTAATTTAATAGATTTACAGATTTATTTTTACAATACAGCCCCCCTCCTAGTTAAAGGTAATTTATAGGGAACATTTCTGGCTAGTTAATGGAGATGAACCATCCAGTATCGATATTTGTTTCTCTTATAAATAACAAGGAAGGAAAATAACCGAAAGGGTCCGAATCACGGGTCGCTACATTATCTGGAGACAAAGGACAGTCCTCCATCCAGCTACGACCCAGACTCGGTGTCTCTCAACTTCGCTGATCGACGGTAAACTCGCCACGACGAAGCACAAATGGAGTTTGTGTTTGCGCCTTTTGTGTAAGTGGATGTCGAGAGATATGAAGAATAAATTTTTGCTTAAGTTGGACCTGAACAAACAGGGTGTCCAGTGGCGTACTAAGGGGGGGTGCGAGGGGGGAGGTCCGCCCCGGGTGACAGCCAGGAGGGGGGTGCCATCGGGAGAGTTGAAATACCAGTACAAGTTTTCAAACCAAATGAAAAATTCGCCAAAGTAAGAAAAAAATTAAAAAATGTTCAAACTATTACAACAGCTGAATGTTAATTTCCACTATAAAATAAATTTTTATTTTTATTGGCAATACAAAATTTACAAACGAAAAATTAAATATTTGATAAAAATTACATCGAAAGGCGAACGTTTGTGAAGCCCCAAGCTCTAAAACTGTTTCTTGAAGATCAGCGCAGTGAAATTGTGGAGAGGGCCATTCATTATGCAACTACAAAGTGTGAGGAAATGGACATTTCTATGGAGAGAAGAGGGAGAGTAAAGCTCCGAAAAAGGATGCCAGGAGAGATGGCAAAGGATGCTGGTCTCACATTGCTAGAGGAAGTAAAAAGGGCTATGTTTGAGTGTCTTGATCGCTTTCATCAAGAATTGGAGATTCGTTGTAAGGCAATGGATCAAATTCTGTCAATCTTCGCTGTTATTCAGCAAAACACTTTGGTTGTTGCAACAGAAGAAGAACTTCGGAAGTATATTCCAAATTTGACTCAGATTTTCGATGAATTCTCTGATGAAGATATCAGTGTGGAAATTGGACGACTTCGGAGGCATTTGGAAGCTGCCAAAATCAGCGTTGAAGAGGCAAAGAAATGGACAGCATTGCGGTTTCTGGAGTTTATTGTGAAATGGGATTTTTGTGAATCTTTGCCAAGCTTGTCACTGTGTTTGAGATTCTTTTTGACTGTCTGTGTGTCTACTGCTTCATGTGAAAGAAATTTTTCCAAATTGAAATTGATAAAAAATTTCTTTCGCTCAACCATGAGTCAGACAAGATTGACAAATCTGGCTTTACTTTCAATTGAACATGAATATGCAAAGAAGGTGAATTTTGATGAGGTCATCGATCAATTTGCAGAAATTAAGGCTCGAAAGCAGAGACTGAGAATCCTTTCTATTTACCTTTGAAGAATAGGCTGAGCGTTGAGACTGGATTTCCTGTGTTTTTTGTATAAAATAAAATGCAGTATTACCTGTTCACTGAATTTTTAATGTCCTGCATTTTTCTTATTTCCAATTTGCTTATGAGAGTACTGTACTGTTTAAAAATCTACTTGCAAACATAATATATTTTTCTGTGTGTTTAAATTTTAAAATTATTTATGAAGGGTGCCAAAGGAAGGATCCGCCCCGGGTGCCAAATACTTTAGGTACACCCCTGGGTGTCCTTTACCTTTACATATATATATATATATATATATATATATATATATATATATATATAGTAAAGGGACACCCTGTTTGTTCAGGTCCAACTTAAACAAAAATTTATTCTTCATATCTCTCGATATCGCAAACACAAACTCCATTCGCTTGCCACAGGGAAAAGGAAACACGAAATTTCTTTATCGTCCCTGAAGATGTGAATATATCATGAAAGCGCTCGGATTTCGTGTTTCCTTTTCCTTTTCCCTGTGGTTCTTTGCTTATTAAAAAGATCACGTGTTGTTCTGTGATTTTATTGCATATATATATATATATATATATATATATATATATATATATATATATATATAAAACATGGGGTGAAGAGATACCCTGTACACGTGTAGAGTGTGTCAATCTTCATAATATCGAATAATGACCCACTGCATCGCCGTTTACTTTGCTTAATTTACCGCTTCAGTCAGTGACATTCCCATTCCAGTCTTAGTCCAAGAATGATAAATACGAAAGTGGGACTCTCAAAGGAGTCAGTTCTCAATCGATCTCTTACAATTCCCAGTGTAGAAGTTCTTGCCTTAAGGTAAATGTATCGTTCAAAATACCCCTCGGGCACGTAACTGAGCCAGTCTCTCTTTATTATTACCCAGATACCCAAAAAGGGAGTATTTTTCTCATATCTGAAATGTCCATTTTCGAGTAATATATATATAATACGGGTGAGTCAAAAGTAGCGCCCGATTTCTGTCAGTTGATTGTTTGTTTGCCATTTGTATTACAGTGTACAAGAAGGTAGAAATAAATGAATGACATGTTTATCTAACCATCTAACTAACCATCTAACTTATCTAACTAAGAAAATTAATAATCTGCAAGACAATTATTAACAACATGACTTCCCAGAAAGAATCTATCTGACAGCCGAAAAAACAGAAATCGGGCGCTACTTTTGACTCACCCTGTATATATATATTCAGCAGAGGTTACAAGCTAACAAAACAGACCGGACGATCCACTCTGGCTAGCTCAAAAAAAAGGGGATATACTCGTATAGAGAGAGCAAAAACTCTTCTACCATGCTTACACTTGTAAACGTGTAAAGCTTTCACACAGGAATAATAATGGTAGTAAAATATGGACAGGGCTCTTTTTCCGCCATCCTCTACTGACAAAAAGGAGTGGTAGAAGATTTATAAGAAAGAAATAAAAGGTATAATGGAGAACAGCTCCAGAGCTCATTCACACCATACTCTTGTCTCATGTACACAGTTATTCATCAAAGGATAGTGAAAACTAAAGGATAGCATGGATTGCTACATTACTTAACCTGATCTACGCCATGCAGCTTTTGAGGAATTATTTCCTTATTAAAAAGAAGTCCTCACTTCCTCCTGATTGCGAAAGACTCCCGTGTTGCTAGACGGAACACTTAAAATAAATTACAGTATTAATATCATATTCTCTCGATCAAAGAATGATTGAAGAAAGGAGCCACTGATTCAGAGAGTTCCCTCCCCTTCTGGCCGGTCAGCACCCGTAATTGTTGTCACAACTCACTCCGATTGTGTACAGAAGGTGTGTACGTTCGAGTAGGCAACTGGAAATAAGTGACGTCGCGTGTGTAATAATTCACGGATGTAATCGGGTAAATTTTTGTGATGTAACACTTTTGGTACTCGGAACATTAGAAACATTTTTATTGTCAGAAGAAGATATTGGTCCCGACTGGGTTAGGTTATGCCAAGTTAAGATAGTAAAGGTTGGTCACGTTAGGTTAGACTAGATTAACGACCACTACTTGCCAGAAACCACCCTTCGCTTCCTCAATTGCGTTCGAAACACTTATCACGCCCTTCTCGGTTCGATGGCACTGAGGTTGTTACAGTAAATTAAGTTTGATTAATTATTTTTTAGATATATTAATTTAAAGTCAGTACCTCGTTTATGCGGAGATGCGCACATAAGTGTGTGTGTGTGTGTGTGTGTGTATTAAGACAGCACAGAACAAACTGAATGAACCTCGTTAAAATATGTATAATATCGTGCGTGCGAAAACATTACTATTTTAAACCTGTTATTCTGCTTTATAAAACGATGAAATTCTTTGGAAGCAAATTCAGTTAAATATACTACGATTTCCCTAAAAATTAGCAACAATCCGAGATTTTATCCTCGAGTAGTCTCCATTATACCATTATACATATCTAATCAGAGGCTTTGACGCTCGAGAGAGAGAGAGAGAGAGAGAGAGAGAGAGAGAGAGAGAGAGAGAGAGAGAGAGAGAGAGGAGAGAGAGAGAGAGAGAGAGAGAGAGAGAGAGAGAGAGAGAGAGAGAGAGAGAAATTTAAAAGTTTCCCAAAACATTTACTGGTATTTCCGTTTTCTTTGAACTCTCCCAACGCATACTATTAATGTAGATAAAATAAATAAATTAGGTATTTCATTATCATCCTAGTTTGATACGCGGAGGATGTTATTAAAAAGTGGCTTCGCAGACTGGAAGATATAAAAATATAACAGATATATAGTATATATAAAAAAGTATTTGTCAATTTTCCGATAAAGTTTTATGAGGTGTTAAAAAACGTTATCGTACTGGAATGTGGTACTGGTTTGGACATATTTTTACCTAAAGACAAATTGTAAACGTTGAACACTACCTTAACCCCCCTCCCCTTTCATTCACGAGTATTTTTTTCTTTAAACCAAGAAGTTAACAGACATGTCAACTCTCGCAGATTTTCCGTGAGTTTCACTGATTTTAAGTCTATCTCACGGTCTCAATTAATAATAATAATAATAATAATAATAATAATAAATAATAATAAAATCGGGGGAGAATGTCTCAAACTCTCTTATGTGGGATATGTTTCCAGTTATCAAAATGAAGCACATTGAGAAATCTCACGGATTTTCGTACTTGAAGGTTGACGTCTCTGGAAGTATAAGATTTACTGATATGTCAAACCAATTTAGTAACTAGTCATTTAAATGACCCATATTTTAGGTTCCTTTTCCGACAACGAATTAAACCTCTATAAACATGATATGCATTATTATTATTATTATTATTATTGTTATTATTCCCGGTGGGTCATTCAGTTCCACTGGTTGAATGGGTTAAAGAATGAGGAATTATTAATTAAGTATAAAAATTTGAAGTACTTGTTACAGAAAATCTTGAAAATGTGAAAGTAATCATAACAATGTGTAAAGTAAGTCAAATATTTGCCAGAAACTAAAATTAGTCGACGCGTGAACAGCGACGGAAGTGGGAAAAAGGCAGTTATTCAGATAATGAAATTCAGCGGGATTCAAACCCGAGTCACCACCGCCTTAACTTACTGACCCATCCTAAGATCTGCAAAGAGACAGTTCACGTTTAGAGGAATCTATAGCGATATTTTTTTCCATAATTTCCTTATATTTTCTCGTATTTTATGAAATTTATACATAGACGTAAATGTAGCAACCAGTGATGGCGGTTCGATGGTTTAATTTTCTCAGTATCTTCGACGCTTTTTCTTATTTCTATCTTAAGAAGTGCGGTCATTGCACTTAAAATTTTAAATTTTCTAATAATAATAAATTCTTTTTTAACAAAATTTAAAAGCGAAATCATTGAGATTTATATGAACGGATCTAAAAATTTAAAATATTCTTTGAAATGTCGTTATTTTGCATCGTGCAGTGACTTTCGAAATTGACTTTACATAATGAACAAAGTAAAAAAAGTACCTTCTGCAATTCAGAACTATTTTTAAATAAATTATAATCTGAGCGATATCAAGACCATCTTGTAACACCGCTTCCCGTTCGATCAACGAAGCGAAACGACGTTCAGTCTGGTTGGATGACTGTCCTCTGAATTCGGATGATGTAGCGACTCGGATTCTACGTTAATCTGTAGGTCCCCTCTATCATATTCAAACCTCTTGTCAGTCGAAGAAAATATTTATACTTTGTATTTCTTACAAAGGAATCAATGAATACTTCTCAAATGTATCTTAAATACATCAATGAATACTTTCAAATGTATCTTAAATACAGAATAATGTATTTAAATACAAACTCAGCCTTTTATATATATATATATATATATATATATATATTAATATATATATATATATATATATTGGAATTCTCCTTGGGACTAAGTTGTTAAGTTAGTTCCCACAAATGATGTATAATGTAGAGACTAGCAACGAATCGGAGATCTTCTCCAGGTCAGCCAAGAAGAGTAGAGAAAGTAAGTAAAAAGAAACGTATTTCATGGATATGTTTTCCACGTGTGAGTTTGAATGGTTTAAATCTCATTCAAGCGTGGATTCAAGGTACTCTCTCTCTCTCTCTCGTTACAAGAACGAGGTCATTGATCTATCAAGTATATATATATATATATATATATTCATCAGTTACTCCTCAAATGGCGTCAGATTTCCCGTATGAGGATTATTAATATTGAGATTGTTAGCATTTAGCTTAATTAATCATCTACATAAGGTCATGAATATAACTGTACTTTCATGACTATCCGTCTCATGTTGGTGGGGTGCCTTTAGGAACTTTCTTTTTATTTAGTTCCCACGGAACGACAGACCTGTGTAAATCAAAGTTTTATTATTTTTAATTTTATTTATAGATAGATACCTTTGGTAACCTTTGGTAACCTTCCGCCCGAATGTTCACTCTGACGAAGGTCAAGGAAGGTCAAGCTTTTCATCCACCTTAGACCTACAGTTTAACGTAACGCAGCCCAGCGTCTTAACCACTAGGCAACCTAGGGTACCAATTTATCTACCAACCACTTTCTTTATTGTGTGGAAGGATGAACAGCTGGGTTTTGCTGCGCGCCGGCTGCCATCGGGTCTCGAACCCGGGGCCGATGGATTCGTAGTTAGCGACGCTAACCACTACACCACCGAGGCGCATTAGGATAGATAGAAATATATATATATATATATATATATATAGAGAGAGAGAGAGAGAGAGAGAGAGAGAGAGAGAGAGAGAGAGAGAGAGAGAGAGAGAGAGAGAATTTCCGCTAAAAATGAAAAAGCCACGCTTTCAATAAAAAAATGATTCTCTCTCTCTCTCTCTCTCTCTCTCTCTTCTCTCTCTCTCTCCTCCCCTCTCCTACCAAGCAATCGCTAACAGTATTAATTCGTCACGCTTCTACTTTACGAAGGGCAAAGGCTAAGTCGTCTTTATTGATTCCCCAGTGTTGATTTTCTATCCTATTCTAAAGCGTTTTACGCTCGCAAGTGACTGGTTTGCCGAAATTCCCTGAAATGGATGCTGAGCGCCGCTAGAGACATCTGGCGGTCGGAGGTTGAATAAACGTTCAGACTTGTTTAATGAGCGTTTAATTGCCCGACTTAATATCTATCACACTCGTACTTCATCTTACGCTGAAAACCAAATCTATTTACTATGTACACTGTGTAGTATGTAGCAGAGCTTTGAGTTAAGGTCAAACTAAGTAGGAAAGACTAAACTCTTTTATAAATACCTAAAATGATTTATTGAATGTGAAGATTGTATGAAGGATTTTCTTACCTGTAATATATATATATATATATATATATATATATATATATATATGTATAGTAAATTTGCAGTATCTTCAGGTATTCTCACGCTTACCTAATGTTTTCCTACGAATTTTAATACATTTTTTAATATAATATTTATGCTGATTAGTTGATGTTTTTACGTTGTATTCCTTTGTGAATTTATTCGTCTGTTGAATCTTATATGAATGTATCAGTTTATCCTGCTTAATTTAACTTCCTTTTTTTTTGGTATAAACATCTCGTGTATATTTAACTTCACACTCTGTAATACCTTCTTAGTTTAGGATAAGAAACAATTTTTGCTCATTTCTTTGTGTATAAATGAATTATATGAATACTGAATGAAAACTACATTATGAGATAGTATTTTAATATTTTATAAAAAAATAAGGTGTATATATATATATATATATATATATATACAGGGTGTCCCAGAAGCTCATAGGAAAATTTATTTTAAATTAAATTTACAAAAGTAATACATTAAAAATAAAACAAATGTTCAGATTGATGTCTTGTTTTAGGAAGTGAATTACGCTGGTGAGGAAAAGACGGAGGCCTTTTCCTCACCAATGTGACTCACTTCCACATTAGCCATTGCGTGTTATTCTACCTGCAACAAAAGAAAAGGTCCCAAAACAAGACATCAATTTAAACATTTGTTTCAGTTCTAATGTATTGTTACTTTTGTAAATTTAATTTAAAATAAATTTTCTTATGAGACCGGATTTATTGGACACCCTGTATATATATATTTTTTTTTTGGTAGGTGGGGGATGGGAGGTTAAAGTAAGGTTTAGGAATAAGGGTTAAGGTTGATAGACGGTTGAAATTAAAGATGGGACACCAAGACGGTTCTCAGTATAAATTATCTTCTATTAAAATTTTCAGTGTTTTAATAGAATTTTTTTAATGAATTTTAATAAAAATAATGTTGCATTTGCAACAGAAGTAACACTGTAAGAATTACATTATATTACTAAGGCATTTAACCAAAAAAAATGTTATTTTAACACGAGTATCTATGACTTTAACATAAATATTAAACAAAACAGGACATTGTTAAGAACTTTCACTTTAACTCTTCATATATCGAGTTGGTTTCAATTTTAGTAGAATTTCGTTAATATCTTTGACTAAGAAAAATTAGTGGCCATTTGGAATAATTGTTTTGTGAAAATGAAGTTTAAGAATTTGTATAAAGACAATTTCAACATTAACAGAGTTTTTAAACCATGAAAAGTAAATTTAAATACTGGGTTTTATTTTTAGATAATTATTCAGTCCGTGATCGTAAACGCAGTTTAAAATAACACAAAATAGATTTAAACGCGGGTTTTACGTTTAAGGGAATAATTCGTTCTCGGATTAAACCGTTTAAAAAAAATGCAAAATGGATTTAAACGCGGATTTTAGTCTTAAATATTAATCAGTCCTATGATTAAACAGTTTAAAATAATGCAAAATAGATGCAAACACTAGTTTTTTTTCTTAATGAAAGACCCGCTCATTCCGTGTTTAAACGCTGCTTAAAACTATGAAAGTAGACTTAAGTATGGTTTTCATTCGAGACGAATTCATCCTCTGATTAAACATAGTTTGCAGTGTTGCAGTTTCGAGTCTTTCTTTTTCATGTTTTAAAGTCGGAAATGAAGAATTTAATAACGTTTAATAAATATATCGACAATAACCCGATTGAGATTTCAGCTCCCTTTCACGACAATTTCCATGCTTGATTCTTACTTGCATCTTTCATTATAGAGGGGTTGTTGGTTGGGTTTAGGGGGAGTTAGGGGGCAAATTACGCGCAGGACACTCTAATTACATCTTCTCACAGTGTAATCAGTTGTTAAGGAAATCCTGAATAACGTCCAATGCTTAAAAAGAAGACAGCGATAAAACTTGAATTTACTGAATCTAAGTTTGAAATTTGATGGTCTGCTTTTTTCGGGGCTCGCGAAAAGCCTACGGCGATGTACTCCAAGAGTCCGATGGAGACGACCATTGAGACGAAGGAGCCCGTTCGAATAATCGACTTTCGACACTGGCGATCACGACTCGACGGAGAGACCACACAGAAAGGGGTACAGCCCGGTAGAAGGAAAAAGGCAATCAGCCTCCTTCATGCATCCAGATTGGGACGAAAAACCAGTAGTAAGTCAAAGCTAGGGAATAAAGTTATATATATATATATACGAATCATTTTAGACTCATTAAAAGGTTCCTCAAATGATGTACAGAATTAATTAAACAATAAATAACATTACTATAACAGATCCTATTAAAAAAATTCCCAATGAACCTGCCGTTGTTATCTTTGGAAAAAAATAATTGGGTGCAACATTAATTAACAGCATGAATAATTAATTTTGAATTTATATATATATATATATATATATATTATATATATATATATAATATATTATTATATATTATATATATATATAAGAAAAAAATTAATAATAATAATAAAAAAATCTTTTAAAAAATTTTGGCTCAAAAAGATTCAAGAATTTTATATGATAACTTGAATTTGAAGGTAACCTTGAAAATATTCATAAGTATGTAAACCCTTCTCGGAAGGAAAGCTTCTAATTGGATATTTGTGTAGGTATATTATTCAGGTTTTCATATATATATATATATGGGCTACGTCGTGGCCACTGTCGAAACACCGCTTCCCGGAGATCAGCGAAATTAAGCGACATTGGGTCTGAGTAGTAGTTGGATGGGAGACCGTCCTCTGCGCCCAGATTATGTAACGACCCGTGGTTCGGATCCCACGTAAAGCTGTAGGTCCCCTCCGTCATATGACCTTAGATGTTGCGAAGGAGATTCAAAAACCCTCATAAAATTATATATATATATATATATATATATATATATATAGGGTGTCCCATAAGTCCGGCATCATAGGAGAAATTTATATTGTCTATTTCTACAAACCATAATTCATTTTTCTCTTTCTACAGGCCATAATGTCTGTGAGCAAGGAAGAACGAATCCAGATAATTCTACTCATAGGAAATCGGAGTCAAAGAGAGGCCGCTGCTGAATTTAACAGACTGCATCCAGACCGCGAGCCAATAACACAGAGTTGTGTTAGCAGACTCGTTGCAAAGTTTAAGGAAACAGGATCTATAGAAGATAAACCACGCAGTGGACCTTCAAGGAGGTCCACTGACGATGATGCAGCGACTGCTATCCTGGCTCATTTTACAGAAGTCCCAATAATCTCTTCGGCGATTGTCCGCCGAGACAGGAGTGTCGAAAAGTAGCATCCATCGCATTCTTCAGGCTCACAAATGGCATCCATATAAACTTCAGATCCTACAGAAATTAAGCGAAGATGATCTCGACCGGCGGATGGAATTTTGTGAATGGGCTACGGAACAATATGCTCGGGATGCCAATTTCCCGTCCACCATTCTGTTCAGTGACGACTCGACGAGGCTGCTTTTATGGAAATGGTGAGGTAAATCGACAGAACACCCGCTACTGGTCTCAAAACAACCCTCACTGGTATACCTCTTCAAAGGAACAAGGTGCATCTCGGGTGATGGTATGGTGTGGCATTTGGAAGGATCGCATCATAGGCCCCCCTCTTTTTCGATGAACGTGTCACTGGAGGCACCTACCTACGTATGCTTAAGGAAGAAGCATTTCCCAGTGTCTTGAACGAAGAAGGAAATTTCCCAACATGGTTCCAGCAAGACGGCGCTCCTGCACATTACAGCACCCAAGTAAGGGAATACCTGTACCAACAATTCCCTGGTCATTGGATAGGACGTCGAGGGCCTGTGGAATGGCTAGCTAGAAGCCCGGATCTCATGCCACTAGATTTTTATCTCTGGGTCCACTTGAAAGCGCTGGTATACGCAGAGAAAATTAGGAGTGTTGAACATTTGCGGCAGCGTATTATTGGGGCATGTATCACCATTACTCCTGACATCATTCACCGTGTGCTTGCTGACTAGGTATCACGTCTGAATTTGTGTATTGAAAACAATGGTGGACATATTGAGCACGTTCTGTAAATAACAGCTTTTGTTTTGCCTTTTTTTATTATTTTTCCTATGATGCCGGACTTATGGGACACCCTGTATATGTAAATAACCACGAAGGAAAATTAAAACACGAAATAGTGCTCAAGCGCTTTCGTCTAATGACATCCTCAGGAACACTGATTCGTTATTAGACAAAAGCGCTTGAGCACTATTTCATGTTTTAATTTTCCAAAGTGGTTATTTTGATCATAAATACTATTCAGTATTCACGTGTTACTTTTGTGAAGTTATATACACACACACACACACACACACACACACACACACACACACACACAGAGTATATATATATATATTACTTCACAAAAGTAACACGTGATACACACACACACACACACACACACACGTGTGTATGTATCTAGAGAAACTGAAAATTTGAACTTCAAACTTTTTGTTGTGTAAATGAATTATGATGCGTTCCATTTTGAGATAAAATTTATGGTCGTTATGCATCGCAATGCCTCTTTTTGTACTTTCCAAAGAACTTCCAGAACTAAGAAAGGATTATTTACATCGTATCCAATGTCGTAACAACACTTCCTTTCAATCAGCAAAGTTAAACGATATCGGGTCTAGGTCCGGTAGGTGGATGGAAGACCGACTTCCGCGTTCAGATGATGTAGCGACACGTGGTTCGGATCTCACGTAAAGCCGTAGGTCCCCTTCGTCATATGACCTTAGATGTTGCGAAGGAGATTAAACAACCCCATCAAATGAGTAAACCTCATATTTTGATTAAGGGAAGACGAATTCAATTGAAAACCAACAAGAAAATGCGGAATCTTTGTATTATGCGGTAGCGTGCAGAGGCTTTTATGAGATTATATATATATATATATATATATATATATATACAGTAAGGAGGGGGGCCAAGGGCGAACGCCCGCAAAAAATGCCCCCTCCCTCTCATAGGAGAAGGAGAGAACCGAAATCAAGGTCTCCGAGTTTACTTTGTATGATTAATGGAGGGGACGCTCAGTGTACCTCTGATATATATATATATATATATATATATATATATATATATATATATATCCCTAGAAAAGACTAGAATTGCTGATTTTATGCACAAGACCTGTTTTAGGTTGCGAGCAGAACCTGCGTTGTGAATGAATGGTCAGGTTACTGAATATATGAACTGCCATAGACGTGTGTTTTATAGTCTCCAAAACCAAAGATTAATGTTGGGCTAAGGAGATGATACACAGACCTATGGTATCTTGGCAGTTATGTTTTGTTTTCGAACATGCCTCAGTTCAGTCATCTTAGGTTGAATATATACAGGGTGTAACAAAAGTCCGTTCTCATCGGGAAATAAGACATAACAGAAATGAACGAGAAAATCGTTTCAACTACTGTATACAATACAAACAATACAATCAACTTACCAATTAATTCAGTTAACTTACCAATTAATCCAGTTAACTTGCCAATTAGGATTTTGGTCGCTCCAGTAACGATAATTGTGTTACATCACGATCAATTCTGTTATAGCTTATTTCCCTATGAGAACGGATTTTTGTTACACCCTGTATATGCACAATTATATGGATGCTGTAAACACCTCCCTGGTATTTTATATGAGGAATGTTTACCTTTCTCGATACTATAACCATTTTTCAGCATCATCTCCACGCATTATTCCAGGAGGGCATTTTGCAATTAAATACACATATTTTCAAATGGAACTGTGCCTCGTGTCATCACACCTCCAAAACCAATTAACAATGCAAGAGCCAAGACGGGCTAAATAATCTTCCCTGAAGACCTCCAATTAACCCTAATGAACACGTTCTGGAGTGCCTTGCTCGCCATCTGCGTAAACGAAGACCTCCTCCCGTATCTGTGGATACTCTAAAAAAGAAGACTTTAACTGAAGTTTGCTGAGACAAAAAATGAATGCCTCTCAGGGTAACAAAACGTATCTTATATGCGAAATCCTTGAATAGCTATATTCGATATTAGCCAATTGTTTTTTAATTTTTCCTAAAATTATATATCTTTTGTGAATGTTGTATGCCGAAATAAATTTACTTTTGTTTAGGTGTAGCGGGGGGGGGGGATCAGTTTATTTCTGATATATATACATATATATATATGCACAAGTTTTATTGGCAAGTAACCAGTGTAATCGGTGATTTCATCAATTAAATGGCATCGATTATTTCAAGTTTAGGTTTAACTTTTGAAGAGAAAGCTTCATATTTACTTCAAAATAAGGGTTAAAAGATACACCATTGACAGAAAACAGTAAAACGAATAATGTGAACGATACACTGATAAGAAACAGTTAAAATCTAAATAAAAAAGGAGGGATATACCTTTACATACGTGTGTTTAAATTTAAAATTATTTGTGTCTGGATACATGATGTCCATTTCAGTACCTGTTATTTTAATGAGAAGCAATTTTCCTCCCAAATTACCTCTCTGCAGTCGAACATGTGGCAACAATTATAATTGTGGTCTTAAACCAAATAAGGCCATAAAAATTTAAGAGAACTGCATAAACAAGACAATACAAACAGGACCACAATCACTTTCCAATGACAGAGTTGTAGATGTGTGTACCAAAGAATTAGGGCACCCGTACGGCAATGATAGAGGAAAGGGGTATTTGGAACACTGTCCTGGAGTTTTACCTCTTCTCTTTATTTTTATTAAATAGCTACTGGAGTGAATTTAC
This sequence comes from Bathynomus jamesi, assembly GCA_023014485.1. Classification (NCBI taxonomy): domain Eukaryota; kingdom Metazoa; phylum Arthropoda; class Malacostraca; order Isopoda; family Cirolanidae; genus Bathynomus; species Bathynomus jamesi. The sequence goes on along the minus strand of JAJOZX010009573.1, from coordinate 125,923 downwards.
AGAAACAAAAAAGCCAAATTATCATAGAAAGATGATTCTATATCTTTTAGCTAAATATACAATAAAAATAAAATAAGTTATTTCATGGATACATTTTGAAATTGTGCATAAATATATATATATATATATATATATATATATATATATAATATATATATATATATATATTATATATAATATATATATATATATAATTTAGGACGGGTCGATTTTCCACATGTTTTGAAATCGCAAGGTGAATAAGTGCCCAGTAGTTAGGTTTGGTTGAGAAATGAACCCAAAAATATTTTAGAGCAAACGGATAAGGGCCTGCTTGCGGATTTGCAATTAAAGTTTGTTACGGTTTTTGGCCCAATTTTCGTCATACGCGATAGGTAAACTCGTCATTTTTGAAGACATAATATTAACTAATTATAGATGTAGCAACTCAATATCATTTTCTATCCCAAGAGGAGACAATGCCTAATATATATCATGTGTTTCAAGTGTAAAATGATAAAATTTGGTTGAAAAAACGCATTTTTGCTAATTTATTCACATATTTTGGCTACAAAACTTGAAAAAATACTTTCAAAAGGTGATAAATCCAAAAAAATCACATGTTCTCATGCAAAAAGAAAAACTATTCATATAAATCATCATAAGATTGAGAATAATATCCTTTTGACATAACTGCAGGACGCATCTTCCTGCTCAGTACTTCAGTAAGGATACATCTGTGACGAGTTTCGAACCCGTACACGGTATGGGAAGTCTCTGTCACTAATTTCACACTCCTCTCAACACTCTGAGAGTGAGAAGGCAAGTCTGGAATGTCTGGCTTAGTGTTAGTGTCCATGAATGACTGGATTTTTCATCAGATAGGTGCTGTGTGGTAGGTGGTTCCATGACATCAGGGTCAGTGAGGTCGATGAGCTCATGCCAGTGATTTGCATTCCAATTCACCTGGGGAATTTTCTTCCCTGCTTCCTGGCTGCTCTCCATTCTATAAATGAAAAATGAAAATGAAAATATAAATGAAAATATAAATAAAAATAAAAATATGAATATAAATGAAAAATAGTACTCAAATATTGCCGTTTCAATAATACAAACAAATTACCCACTTAAAGTGACAATTATAATATTTTTTCCATATTTTTTTGAGAATAACTCAGCTTTGGCAAAAAAAATAAATAAATAATAATTACAAGAAGCGCAAAATTTACCTGTGTCTGAGAGTGAGTATAGTCTGAAGCCCAAGATTCCTGATTCTGTCTTCATAATCTTTCACCATGGCATAGAGGATGTTCTCAGGTCGGAGGCAGAAAACATTACCCTGGATGTTCTGCTTTACAATGCGTTTCACATCATCAAATGGAATCAGCCTCAGTCGGCTGATAACAGAGAAGAGGATGCGAGGAGAATCATGCAGCTTAGAGGATGCCTTTATCTCAAACCATGCAGGACCATAAACTCGAACAATGTAATGGACCAACTTTTTCAAATTCAGGTTTGGTCTGTTGTCTCTTGTGTACAAACAAAGAAGTCGTAGCAGCCCATCTAAGCAGCCCATCTGTCATCTACTCTTCCCGATCCGATCCCTCTGCAATACTCATACAGAAGCCTTTGATCATGACTGAGGTCTTTCAGTACTTCCTCTGGAATGTACCCCTTCAATGATTGGAGTTTCCACAACTTCAAACTGTACCTGAGGTTCATCCTGGATATCTTCTGCGCACCTTTGCCCAAGGGACCTGCTGAAACTTCTTGGGCCAGTTGTCACTCCATCCATTTTTTTGAAAAGAGCTTTTAGTGGGAGTTCATTCTGATGCAGTGCGCAACCAATAGTGAGCAGTTTCCTCCCCAGAGTTTCTTCAAGTTTTACCACTAAACCACTCTTCCAGCCAATGTTGGTTGCGGTATTATCAAGAAGAATGGCTCGGGGTACTTTCAAGGCTATTATATTTTTCAAGAACACTGACTGTCTCCTGAGCAAGGACCTCACCAGTGGCGCCTATAACAGGAATTGTTCTGTGGGTCAAGTAGGCGCCAGAAGATTTTCCATCTTCATAGGTGAAGGTGAGGTGATGTTCTGCGTCAACACACTTTCTGAGAACAGTTTCCCCTTCAGGTGTCTCTATTTCTTTGTAAGTCATGGTATTCCCGTCAACCTTCCCATCCACACTAACACAAATGAGCTGTGTCTTTTTCTCTGATTACACACCCTCACTAACTACCCTAATTTGGGCTTTGGCTCTGTCTAATTTGCACTTGTCAATCATGATGTGATTGATGTCAACTTCAGGTCTCAGTAGGTGTTTGATGTCATGGAGCAAGGCATTCCCAAGAGCTGCGCCCAGATTTGATGAACATTCACCTCTGACAAGTTCCATAGCATATCTGGGAAACTTTAAAAGGCTGTAGTCTCTTGAAGGCCTCTTCCTAGGCTGCCAGTCATCTTCTCCTTCCTGAAAATAAATGGAAAATATTAATGCGTTTTCTGTTTATTTATTTATTTATTTATTTATTTTATATAATTAATATACATGAAAGGAAACTAACCTCGCCACCAGATGAACTGCTTGTAAGTCCAGGCAACTCTGTAGGCTGTATGAAAGATCCTACTAGCTCAACTTCCTCCTGAGGTAGTACATGTTGCTGTCCTTGCTTGGCCTTCCTGTCTCTTTTGGCAGCAGCTGTGTCCACTGAAGACAGCTGGTATGCACCCTTAGGACCTGTTTTGGATCGCTGATCACGAAGGTATGCTCTTTATTCAAGTGGCACCTTTGCATTTCGAGGGCAAACACAGATGATGTGTTCTTGTGTACACTTGTCCTTCTTACAGTATACTCTTGAATCACTGCAAGGCAAAATATCCAAAGAACAGGAACAGGCAGAAATATCAAAAAGTTTGTCCAAATTAGCATCCAGATTTCGCTTGACACTTGCCTTAGCATGCTTGTGATTAATGTCTTTCACAAGAGTGAGTAGGTCTTTAACCTTTCTGTCAATGGATTTGTCATTAATCAAAGGCAGCCTTGGATTCACTGAAGACCAAATGGATTTTAAATCCTTGCTAACTTGCTGCACTAAGTCCCAAAAATCTGCGCCAGGGTTAGCATGATTAAGGTCATAATAGTATTGGATCAGCTGCCTGTAAGTGCTTGGTTCGGTCATTAATAATTCAGAAGGACCACCTCCATACTTTTCTTCACTTTTCTTTCGGGTCAGATGTCTTGTTTTGGCTTTCGGCATTATTTACACCGGAAAATCTGAAACATAATGAAAAGTGTTAATGCGAATAGCAATATGTAAGAAATAAGCGTGAACGGTCACAGGAAATATAATATTTTACCATTATTTTTTAATAAAGATGCATAATTAATAATTATATAAAAATACAAGCAAAACGTTGATATTCATGCTTATATAAACAAGTTAATAATTTTGGGTTTGCTTTGTTTTGGTTGCGCGTATGCCGCATACGGGATTTTACGCATGAAGCGACAACAGAAAAACTTAAAAACTTAAAAGCTAAATTCGCATTCTGATCTTTTATCAAAATGCATTTCTTTGTGATTTTCACATTTCATAGATGAAACGGCAACTACTGGATGTTTATTCGCTTTCTGGTACCAACTTCGACCACCCCTAATATATATATACAGTATATATAGATATATATATAGAGGGTGTCCCATAAGTCCGGTGTCATAGGAAAATTTATTTTAAATTAAATTTAAAATAGTAATACATTAGAACTAACACAAATGTTCAGATTGATGTCTTGCTTTGGGACCTTTTTTTTTTTGCAGGTAGAATAACGCAGCGGCTAATATGAAAGTGAGTTACACTCGGAGGCCTTTTCCTCACGAGGAACAAGAAAATGGTCCCAAAATCAGATATAAATTTGAACATTTGTTTTAGTTCTAATGTATTTCTTTTGTAAATTTAATTTAAAATAAATTTTCCTATGAGACCGAACTTATGGGACACCCTGTGTATATATATATATATATATATATATATATATATATATATATATATATATATACACACGAGTGTGTGTGTGTATATATGTATGCGAATGATCTTTTTCAGAGATCTCGAAAGATTGAGATGTGTGTTCTTGAATGATTCATGACTGCTTGATAAGAATACCATCAATCAAGCAGAGGAAAAAATGCAGAACGTTCAATTAAGAAATTAGAAATAATTAATAGTCTTAATAATTTAATTATTAACAAGTTTAATAATCTTAATAGTGTTAATTAAAAGATTAGCGACATGCTTCAGAACACACTGTTAATAAAGACACACTCTCGAGGGAATTATGTGTCTTCATAAAATAAGTTTTTTGATTGAATGATGAAGCTGAGTTCAGACACTATTGGTTATATTGCGCATCGCAGAATCTCAACTTCCTGATCAGATTTTGTTGTTTGTGGCTCTCCCCAATACACCTTCCTTGAATAGGGTGTTCATACGTCCCAGTTTTCCATAATGTAAGAGTTATTAATTATATACTATGCGAATGTGAAACTATAAGGCGTGTATTATTATATTTAGTATTCATTTACTCTGTTGAAAAATGTTTTCAAAATAAGCCTATAGGCTATAGGGCATAGATCCGCCCTTGTCCCGGGTCTTCCAAGCACAAACCTAGACACCCTATTCCTAAAGTAATGGATAGAGGGTTTCTTTTTGATTTGGTATTTTTTATACGCTTTTGACACGCTGCAGTGGTTAAAATAAGTCATTTGTAGTTTTTTTTAAACTTTGTTCTGATGTTGCTGTTGAGGTATTTTGGGATCACCTGAAGATCAGGGCCCTCAGCCTTCTTTAGTTAGCCTTATAAGGCTAACTAACGAAAATATTACGACCTGACCTAACCAATCGTTAGGTCAACTGTACGCCCTTGATGATTGGTTAGGTTAGGTCGTAATAGTTTCGTTAGTTAGTCTTATAAAGCTAACTAAAGAATGCTGGGGGCCCTGATCTTCAGGTGATCCATATTTTGTCAGAAATTGTTATTGAAGTTATTGTAGAGAAATTACCTTTGTACTTCTTCTATGAATGGTGATGAAAGCCAACGGTATTATATGATTTCGAGAAGGGAGAGGATAAATTAATCTTTATTAATAGTTTGAGGTAATTCCATTTAGGGTCGATCAAATAATTTGAGATTACAAAAATGAGTCATTTTTAAAGAAAAATGTAAAAAAGACGCTTTAGTCTGAAGCTAATGATATTTTTAGGCAAAATTACCACTTTCTTTGTCATTGTTTCTGCTTGTCTGTCTCTGTCTATCCGTATGTCTATCTGTTTGTCCGTCAGTCCATCTTCTTGTCGTTGTGTATCTGTCTGTCTGTCTGTCTGTCTGCTTGCCTATCTATCTGCGTGTGTGTGTGTGTGTGTCTCGCTGTATATATATATATATATATATATATATATATATTATATATACACACACACACACACACACACACACAGAGTTCATATTAACTCGTCAACCAGTGTCATGCATGAGAGGATATTGTATGATTATAAGCAAAATTAATAGCATAATGTAATGCAATTTTCCAAGGTAAATTTATGCCCTAATTTTAATTAAAAGGCAAAATTATAATACCCACTAGTTTACCTTCATCTGCCTATTTTAATCCCAATAAATTTTAAAATTATTCTTTAAAAAGCAGTTCAGTGCATTAATAACACTAATTATGTTATATATTTAAGTGGGACTCATTTACCTTCCGAAATCCACACGAAAGTTCTGCTATGAATATAAATGTATTGTTAATATGGAAAAGTTTAATTCTTAACTAAATTTATAAAATATAACTTAATTTAAGTAAAAAAAATAATACTATACATTTAAAACGTACTACTACTACTGCTAATAATAATATTACGATATTAAAATAATAATAAAATTAAAAAATATAATACATATTGAATACTTAATTTTGAATGGAAATAAAAACACGTTAATTTGCTTTTAAATTTTAAAAATCTGTTGTTAAAACAGCAAAGGAGCGAGATGCGGCTGAAGCGGCGTTAAAATATTGCGAGTTTATATCAAAAGATTACGGAAATTGAACATATCTGAATGTCTTATCAAATTTATATTTATTTAAAAGGTAATTGCTTCTATTAACCTGTCTAAAAATGCATTTATTTAATACCATAATAGCATTTGGAATTCATTATAGTTTGGTGGAAGAGAAACTTAGGGTATACAACATGCAATAAGGACGATGTATGTAATATATTTCTTTCAGTATTTTAACTTTATGACTTCAGCGTGAGTTTCAATGGTCCGATTACGCTTATAAGGGACGCTTAATTAGCAGACACTTCACCTCATCCGTCAGCGATAACTATAAATGACCTTTACACGGGAGTTAATATATCATGCAAATTGCCCGCTAATCAAAACTCTGATGCAAAAATGCCGTGATTGTAATGCAATTTGCATCAAGTTGATATCCAGAAAGCTTTTGCTCGTAAATAATTACGTAAAAAGTTGGCTACCCGTAATGGATCATGATCCCCAAACAGAGAATATTGGGGCTCCGTTATTTAATAAGGTAGATAGCGATAAATGGGAGATATAAAAGACGAATTAAGATTGCTATCAAAGCAATGGGCTTCTGATCTCCTTCGATAAAGCGATTATCATAGAGTAGATTATCTGAAATATGATATTATCTACATATATTTTAGTTCAGATTATATACTTATTTATAGTAGTTTTGCTGTATACAGTTTTTTTTTATATACCCGTATATACTTTTTATACGATGAATGAACGTTGTATCAGGATATATTATGAACGTTTAATATTTTTATAAATATTTTATAAAGTATTTTCATAATTTCACTCGAAATTTCATTAGGAAAATTATCTCTAATTCTTAGCTTTAGTCTTTAAAAGTATATAGAATCGAAGTGTATTTCATGTTTCACGTTTATACGATATTTTTCTATTCCTTCGCTTTAATACACTCTAAATGTACATTAACAAAATGTTAGTAATTTATTTAATAAACTCCTTTCATTATATTTTAGTTAAATATAATTTACTAGTAGTATAGTATAAGTTATACACTTGTGAAAATGCTTCATTAGTTATTAGTTATATACTTGTGAAAATGCCTCACTAGAGGAATTTTTGGATCACTTGAAGATCAGGGCCGCCAGCCTTCTTTAATTAGCTTTATAAGGCTAACTAACGAAAATATCACGACCTAACCTAGTCAATCGTCAAGGGCGTACGGTTGACCTAACGATTGGTTAGGTTAAATCGTAATATTTTCGTTAGTTAGCCTTATAAAGCTAACTAAAGAAGGCTGGGGGCCCTGATCTTCAGGTGATCCGGGATTTTTATATATACGACTTTGATTTTTGTAGGGTTATCCAAACAGTTTAGAATAATTTACAATTTACTCTCTTAAAACCAAGAATAAATAATTTAACTGAAATAAGCTAATGTAATTTTTAAAAAATGTGAAATACAAACTTCCCAACTGAAATTTAACCTATAAATTAGACGGAACCCTCCATTGCATTAGTAAAATTTTGGGATCACCTGAAGATCAGGGCCCCCAGCCTTCATTAGTTAGCCTTATAAGGCTAACTAGCGAAAATATCACTACTTACCTAACCATTCGTCAAGGGCGTACAGTTGACCTAACGATTGGTTAGGTTAAGTCGTGATATTTTCGTTAGTTAGCGTTATAAAGCTAACTAATGAAGGCTGGGGGCCCTGATCTTCCGGTGATCCAAATTTTGTACTTTAATGAAGTTAACTTTACTAATATATATATATATATATATATATATATATATATATACACACACACACCTCGTTAACCTCGTTCAGGTTCCGTGTGTTGGTCCCTCTTCACACGAAGGTCAAGCTGGTGGCCCCGCCTCTAGCCTTGGCTTGGTGGAGGAGCGAGTTGCTCTCTTGGTACCGTCCTGAGCCAGGCATCTAGTTTTCTCTTGAAGCCTTCAACTTTGACTCCTGTAACGTTTCTGAGGTCCTTTGGAAGCTGGTTAAAAAGTCTTGGCTCCCTGACAACCAAGCTATTTTCCTTCAGTGTTGAGGAAGTCCTTTGTCGGGCCTTTAATTTGGGAACACTACACATTCTACCTTTCCTATTTTCCAGCGTTATTTGGGTGGTAATTGGGTTTAGTTTTAGGTTTGGTATCAGTTTTTCGATCATTTTCAATATGCAGATTATGGTGTACCTCTCTCTTCTTGCAGGGAGTACAGATTTAGTTTACGTAGTCTTTCCCAGTAGTTGAGTTCTTTGAGCCATCAATCTTGACTGTGAAATGCCTCTGCGTTTTCTTATAGTTTATTAACTTCTTCCTTTTTATATGAGGACGTCAAAACTGAGCAGTATCAAGTTTGGTATGATCAGTGTTCTCAGTAGGGGAATCAGTCTTGTCCCTCCTTTTGAACGTTCTTAGTACCTGTCCCGCGACTCTTTTTGCTTTGTTTATCGCTATCTGATTTTATGTCTCAAATTGGCATCATCGGTCATTATTACCCCCAAGTCGACCGCTTTCGTGCTTCTCTGAATTTCTTGTCTATCTGGAGCATAATATGCAGTCTGTTTAAGTTTCCTCATTTCTACCATATCTCAAGAGCTGAAATTCTCGGTGTTGAAAATCATATTGTTGTCTTCTGACCATGTGTATTTTTGTTCGTGTCCCTCTGCAAGCCTCACTTCATTTGCCTCGCTGATTTTTCTGCTGATCTTTGTATCGTCCCGCAAAGGATGTTACTATACTGTTGCTGTTTACTCCACTGTCTATGTCTGTTAGCATGATAATGAACAGGAGTGTGGGCCAGTACTGTACCTTGTGGTACTGAGCTGCGTACTTCCGATTCTGATGACGATACACCTTGAATTTGACAACCTGTAGACGTTCTCTGGGGAAGTTGTAGATCCATTTTCCCACTTTACCTGCTATTCCCATATGTTTCATTTTATGTGCTATTATACCACGCTCGCATTTGTCGAAAGCTTTAGCAAAGTCCGTGTATATGACTCATAGTTTTTATTTCTCTCAAGTGCATCTAGGATATTGTTATAGTTGCTCTATAAGTTGCGATAGGCATGATCTTCCTGATCGGAATCCGTGCTGATTTTCGTTGAATCTTTCCAGTGTCGCCAAGTAGTCAGATTTTCTCTCTGACTGTTCTTCCAAATATTTGGTGAACTGGTCTATAGTTCTTTGCTTGAGATCTATCCCCTCTTTATATGTAGAGACAATGTTCGCTCTTTTCAAGATGCTCGGTATTTCCCCAGTGTCTAGGGATCTTCTCCATTTCAGTTATAAGGGTGTAACTATTTCATTTTTACAGTTTTTAATCAGTAGTGCATTCCATTTGTCCGGACCTGCAGCTGAATGTGATTTCATTTGCCCTATAACTCTCGCTACATCTACTTGGTAAAATCAAAGTCTGTTATACATTCTCCTTGCAATTTCTCTTCGAAGAATGCATCTGTCAGGTATCGCTTTGTCACTTTTTTGGGGCACTGAGACCGATTCATAATGGGCTCTCAATGTTTCAGATATTCTTTTAGATCGTCTTTTAGTTCATTTTATATATATATATATATATATATATATATACTATAATATATATATATATATTATATATAATATTAACAATATTTACATTATGCAATAGAATTTTTAATTACCACATGAAGTGTTTTATTAATTCAGCCTCGTTAGGCTTCATTTATCTATAAATTATAGGGTGATAAATAAAGGTATTCTCTAAATATTATGAAACAAGTTATTTCTGGGAACCACCTTTTTGGGTCACCTTGTGTATCTAGTATAATAGTTTACCTCTCTTTTCATCTGCGTCCGTATCCGTCCACTTACCTATCTATTTATTTATCTGTTTATCTATCTGATAACTAATTAATCATGAATTACTCTTGGACAATTAACAAATGCAACGACACAGAGTGTAAAAGATTTAGTTTTTGAGTCTCTGTACGACGATGTCAACAATGCCATGACTATAAAGAATGAGAAAGTAATTTTAAAATGGTTTTAACGCCCTCTTGTCGACCATTTATATATATATAATATATATACACATTTTAACTGCAAACACGCAGTATAATTAACGTAAAGAACGACGCTTGTATAGGAGAATATCCGCGCAAGATGAGGAGAGAGAACGAAACAAATGAAAAAATGAGGTAACCACCCGGGAATCGAACCCGGGATCTTCGATTGCCGGTCAGATATGATAACCATTACACCATGGGCCTCACTCGAACAAATGCCGTAATTCTCCTACATACGCGCAGAAACCAATGCCCCCAAGGTGGTTACCTCATTTTTTCATTTGTTTCGTTCTCTCCTCATCTTGCGCGGAAATATTCTCCTATACAAGCGTCGTCTTTACGTTAATTATACTGCGTGTTTGCAGTTAAATGTATATAATGTACGGCATGCGGGAGGTGCCCCCTGGGGCATTGGTTTCTGCGCGTATGTAGGAGAATTACGGCATTTGTTCGAGTGAGGGCCCATGGTGTAATGGTTATCATATCTGACCCGGCAATCGGAAGATCCCGGGTTCGATTCCAGGGTGGTTACCTCATTTTCATTTGTGTTCGTTCTCTCTCTCCCTCATCTTGCGCGGAATATTTTCCTATACAAGCGTCGTTCTTTACGATATATATATATACACCACACACACACACACACACATATATATACATATATATATTAATTTATACACATATATACACACACACATCTTGGCAAGGTATCAGCGAAATTAGCAGACACTGGGTGTGAATAATAATTGGATGGGGGATCGTCCTCTGTGCCAGATTATGTAGCAACCCGTGGTTCAGATGTAGGTCCCGTCCGTCATATAACTAGATTTTGCAAAGGAAATTACAAAAAACAACAACTACTACTACTACTTTGGCAAGGTGGGGCAAAGATTTTGACCTTCATATAAATAAAACGATTTGAGCGAACTGGTGACAGAAGTTGACAAAAAATGATTTTGACTTCTTTTTTTATTTACATCATATACAGTCTGCACTTTTGTAGTGCGATTTCTGGTTTGGTGTTTCTGGTTGCCTGCAAACTCATTTATTAAAAAAAAATAAACTGTATGGGTACCAAGGGTATAAGTAGTGAAAAAGATTTTTTAATGTTTTAACCAGAGAAAAAAATAATGCGATATGCGGGATGGCTCTGATAAATAATTAATTAGCCTTCAACAATTATCTGAAATATCTGTATAATTATATTATATATATATATATATATATATATATATTATATATATATATATATATATATATATAATTAAATCATTGTTGATTCTTATATAAAAATAGGTCCTTCATAATTGCTTCATCTATAGTGATTAAGTGTTATCAGAATTTAGAGAAATGAATAACATAACAGTTCACATATTGATAGAATGACTTGATGAGGGTAAGGCGACAATTAAGAAAAGACTTAAACAAATGAATGCGGAAATTTCTATCGTATAATGACAATATTTCATCAACTAAGTTTTTAAACTCACTTTAAGTGAATAACTTTTAATTATTTTTTTTCACTTTTCGCATTATGTTATTTTGTATGAAGTTGAGGTCATGCTCGTCCTTTAGGGTAAGTGGCATTTGATTTATGGTCGATGAACAAAGAATAATATAGTAGAGACAGAGTGGAAATTATCTAGTTTTTACGTCCTTGACTTGCGTAAGAGTTTATAAACTAAATTAGGAATGATTTTTACCGAGTTTGGTAATTGGTAATTCAGAATTTTATATCTTTATGTAATATATAAAAAAGTTTTAATCGCGAGAACTGCTTTACTTAAAGACCGCAAACGCTACAGTGCTCAGGTCACACTAATGCGGCCCATTGTGCTAACTCCGGAATTATTGACTAGCATCATCGGGATTCAAGCCCACGACCGCAGTGTCTTCGCTTCGCTTAAGTAGTATAGCCGCAAAAGGGGAGAGTGCAGGAATGTTGCAGGTTATTATGTAATGTTGCAAAGGGGGGTTGTTGCAAAGGGGATGTTGCAAAGGGGATGTTGCAAAGGGGGGTGGGGGAAAGGGGGGTGGGGGGAAAACTTGGAGGCGGCGTTATCCCCCAAGAGAAAGAAGGAGGAGAGAGAAAGGAGGAGAGGTGTTCACCTGGCAGGAGCCAAGTGCACACTGAGACTTCCAGCCGGGCTGGCGTTGTTTTATAGGCTCCTAATCAGCCAGTTGGCTGAGTTGCCAGATAGCGCCATGTATTCCATTGTATACATTATTATCCTAATCAGCCAGTTGGCTGAGCCAGAGACGCCTGAAGAAGAGAGAGATGCCTGTAGGAGGGAGAGACGCCTGTAGGAGGGAGAGATGCCTGAAGAAGAGAGAGATGCCTGTAGGAGGGAGAGACGCCTGAAGGAGAGAGGATAGGTGCACATGCAGGAGTACACATGCTGGAGGTACACATGCAGTAGGTACACATGCTGGAGGTACACATGCAGTAGGTACACATGCTGGATGTACACATGCAGGAGTACACATGCTGGAGGCAAACATGCAGGAGAGAGAGAGAGAGGCGCCTGAAGGAGGAAGATACATGAGGAGAGAGAGAGAGAGAGAGCTGAAGGAGGGAGAGAGACACCTGAAGGACAGAGTGGAGTTCTCCCCCAATTTATTTTCGTTTCCCTAACCTAAGAGGCCACTATGGGGTTTACCAAAGGGCATGAAATAGAAGGAGCAGAGCTCCTTACTCGGCCGGAGCCGAGGGGGGAATGGTTCTTCACAACTTCGCGATCTTTTATAATCCTCTATTCTGGCTGAGTTGCCAGATAGCGCAAGGTATTCCAGATAGCGCCATGTATTCTAATAAGCATTGTGTACCACAATATGGTAGATGAATTAAATAATTACACACTTAATTGAAATATAGATGTATATAGTGTTTTACAATAGATGTATATAATGGTAATATTAATATTTGGAACATTGAGTACTTAGCTTCCTTGAAGTTGAACGAAGCAAATAACGTAGTTATCCATAATTCAACCAACCATAGAAAAAGAATTATAGAAATATATATATATATATATAATATATATATATATATATATATATATATATATATTAAGCATTGTGTACCACAATATGGTAGATGAATTAAATAATTACACACTTAATTGAAATATAGATGTATATAGTGTTTTACAATAGATGTATATAATGGTAATATTAATATTTGGAACATTGAGTACTTAGCTTCCTTGAAGTTGAACGAAGCAAATAACGTAGTTATCCATAATTCAACCAACCATAGAAAACAGAATTATAGAAATATATATATATATATATATATATATATATATATATATATATATATATATAATGCATTGTGTACCACAATATGGTAGATGAATTAAATTTACACACTTAATTGAAATATAGATGTATATAGTGTTTTACAATAGATGTATATAATGGTAATATTAATATTTGGAACATTGAGTACTTAGCTTCCTTGAAGTTGAACGAAGCAAATAACATAGTTTACCTTCGAAAACGCCATAATAGAAAACAATTAATTTTATGGGTAACTATTTCGACAAAAGTTTACTATAATTATATCAGTCTTTTAAATATCTTCTGATATATATATATATATATATATATATATATATATATATATATAAATACCACAATATATATCTTCTATTATTCAATAACACATTAGAAAGATTTACGCAATAATAGAATTAACAAAGTTACCCTATTTCGTTAGACAGAAACGAATTTTTATAAGGATACCCAGCTTCATTAAACTTGAAGATGAACGAAGCATACAGCCTCATTCCTGCGACGAAAAAAATGAAAAATGACGTAAAATAAAGAAATTATTCATTGCCCAAGCCACTATAGCGAGGTTGGTTTCGGAGAATTCGAACGAAAAAGGTCTCTAGGGACCTTTTTCGGGCCGAGAGATTATCTTTCTACAAGCTATTCGAGCAGAAATCACCACTGGCTTCAGATATTAATTTTATCATTCTTATTATTTCTACAAATATTTACGCGTTATTTTTTATGGTGTCATATAGAATATAATATATATATATATATATATATATATATATATATATATATATACCCTTTGGATAACCTTTGGTTAGCTTCAGCCCGAATTGTTCATTCTGACGAAGGTCAAGGGAAAAACGTACACACACACAATATATATATATATATAATATTATATATATATATATGCTACACACAGACCGTGCATGGAACTCTTCTGGGATAATTAAATCCACTATAGTCCGAGTAAGTAATGACAAATACCGCCTCGGTGGTGTAGTGGTTAGCGTCGCGGACTACGAATCCATCGGCCCAGGGTTCGAGACCCGACGGCAGCCGGCGCGCAGCAAAGCCCAGCTGTTCCACACAATAAAGAAAGTGGTTGGTAGATAAATGGGTACCCTAGGAGGCCTAGTGATCAAGACGCTGGGCTGCTGATGGGTCGTGGTTCGGAATCCACGTTAAACTGTAGGTCTAAGGTGGAGTGAAAAGCTTGACCTTCGTCAGAATGAACAATTCGGGCAACGACGCGGGCAACGGGTCACTCGCAAAGAGAATTTAATCATTGGTAAACTTCCTTCCAGACCACTCTTTCTATACATATATATATATATATATATATATATATATATATATATAGAAAGAGAGCGAGAGTTTTGTTCAATAAATAATAATCGAAAAAACTGCACGATTTTCTATGTAGCAATAATAATAATTAACAAATACGTGATTTAAAATAACAGGACCATTTTACCCGAGGCAGTAGTATATCCGAAAAACCGTAATGCACGATTTTTTCTATGTAGCAATAATGATTAATGCAACTATAGTTTACCTTGACTTTCATATGCTTCTATCCTGTTTTATTAATAAAGATTTTTAACTTTTAATAACGTATGAATAAAGATTTTTAACATTTAATTTTATTTTAGTATTTATTCATGCCACGCCGCCTTAGACCACAGCTTAACGTTGAAACCGAATGTTCTTTTTAAAATATAATTAGGATATAATTTCTTTATTATAAAATAAGTTAACAATTCAAACAATACTAATAATTTGTAAGATATAATATAAGGACTACCATAGAAATGTAAGTGCCTATAATTCGATTTTATATATATGTTACTCGTCCGGTCTCGTTATAGCGGATTGGTACACGCTCCACCCAGCTACATCGGCAGCCAATCACGACGGACATCTGGTCTTTTGGGCGGAGCTTGGTGAATGTGCATATAAAAGGGGATATTTTCAGTTGGGAGTAACAGTAGCTATTTTCGCATCAGTGAATAATCAACCATGGACCTGTACGTCTCCCCAGACTTGTATGAAGAACGTGATACTGCAGCATTAACCACAATTAGCCTTTTCAATGCTGTTGATTGTGGCGAACTATTTTCGACGCAAACCGTAGAAGATATTTGCAGTGACGCTCCTTACAATCCGACGCAAGGGACTACCATAGAAATGTAAGTGTCCATAATTAGAATTTTATATATATGGAGAGTTGTAGTATTTCAGATACTAGTCAAAAATGTCAATCAATGTTATTTCCCCATCATGCTAAAATCGAAATTGGTAATCGAACCAAAGATATCTTCATATAATGGAGATCTGTCTGTCTGTCTGTATATGTTTTCCTTTAAGGTCCGATGAGGATTTGACACGAGTTATACAATCTTTTGAAGGGGATACGGATGATATACTGATCAGTCAGCAGTGTCACACATCCTCCACCATGGACCTGTACGTCTCCCCAGACTTGTATGAAGAACGTGATACTGCAGCATTAACCACAATTAGCCTTTTCAATGCTGTTGATTGTGGCGAACTATTTTCGACGCAAACCGTAGAAGATATTTGCAGTGACGCTCCTTACAATCCGACGCAAGGGACTACCATAGAAATGTAAGTGTCCATAATTAGAATTTTATATATATATACGGAGAGCTGTAGTATTTCAGATACTAGTCAAAAATGTCAATCAATGTTATTTCCCCATTATGCTAAAATCGAAATGTTCACTCCTCGAACCAAAGATATCTTCACATAATGGGGATCTGTCTGTCTGTCTGTATACTCTGTATATGTTTTCCTTTAAGGTCCGATGAGGATTTGACACGAGTTATACACTCTTTTGAAGGGAATACGGATGATATACTAATCAGTCAACAATGTCAAATAATGTAAGTGTTTTTCGATCTTTTTGGGATAAGAAGACGCAATATATTTTCATAAATTTATTAAATGAAAGAAATCAGTACAATAAACGAATATACGAACAAAAACATTATAATATACAACGAGTACGTACAATTGGAAAACGGTTTTTTATCTGTCTACATACCATTTCATCGTTTCGGTGAGTGTGACACGGGTCAAATAAATTTAAAAAATTTATAAATTCTTTATCATTTGACATATGCATGAGAAATGAGACACAGTACATTCCGCAAACATTAGTAAAATATCCCTGCATACGAAATGGGTTCCATACAACTTCGGGAATATGTAACTGAGCGAGAAATTTTACAATAATAGGGTCACTCCAGGGTTGAGTACCGAGTGAATCAAAATAGTACAGGCGCTGTCTATTTTTAAAATAGACAGCGATCCAGTGAATCCCTTCATTACCGATGATGTCTGTGTTCACAATAAGACTACCGCATTCTCGCGTACTTGGCAAACTCAATGTTTCATTCTTCGCAAACACGCCGATAAATTTGGAACGTGTGACTCGCTCCATTACTTTCTGAAGTGTATTAGCATCCATTTTAAAAGTCAGTGATAACGCTTCTAAATCTATCTACTTCTATTAGGGCTTGCGATTCGAGATATACTAGTACACTAATAGGAGCGTCTATAGGCTTGGCGAATTCCAGCCGCACTGAGATGTTACCGCTCTGCTGTGGTGTTAAATGGGTATTTACGCTAGCAGATAAGTCAGGTGTAATGTCAAACGGATAAAGGTTAAATTGATCAATGAATTCTTCCTGCGTTACCCCATTACCAAGCTCATCACAATCACCTGCAATATGGGTCAGATTACTATAGGCTCTGGCACAAAGAGGTAACACAGCATCTGATGAATAGTCCGTACCCATTGTTCCACCCAAAGCAGTGCCATTAACGTATAGAGTTATATTTTTAAGTCCGAAATTCTCGAATTTAAAGGCACTCTTTTTATATTTTCCATTCACCGAAGCGTGGTCCTGCATGCCGATTAATATCCTTTTAGGAAGATTTCCCAGGGCAATGTTTTCTATCTGCTTCGATGCCAACCCTGCAGGAACCGTATATAGTTTGATCTGCACTCTGTTAATAGGATATTTCACTGTAGCGTTTAGTAAATTTTTCTCAATTTCTAGTTGTTTTGGTGAACTTAATTTCACTCGCCGTACGCGGAGGTATGTGTCCATAATGTGAACCACAACGGACTTTGCGCCCTCTTCTTGATTCGCATCCAGATTTAAGCAGATCTCAGGACTCGTGCGGGTGAGCTTTATTTTCATATCCACCCCGTTCACAAGCAACTTCTCCTGGAAAGTGAAATCTGTGTGCAACCGTCCAAAACACTCGTATATTTTCTTTTTAGAATTTTTAAATTTGTCCTTTATACTATTTTCATCTTTAGTTTGATAATATCCCTCCGCACTTAAAAAGGTAGCCTTCGCTTCTTTGGAAAAGTTGAGGACATTTTCCAAATAGGCTCGTAGATGATAGTACCCCGTGCCTGCCGATATGTTGGTCTGATTTAAATATACGTCACACTGGTTGAATATGGCGTGCAGAAAGTTTGTTTCAGGGTATACAGCATATTTGTCATCGCAGGCCGTTCCATCAGAATGGGCTATACGTAGCTTAGCGTACATGTGCACACAGCTTGGATCAAAAAAGTAAGGACCTGAGCTGGGTATCACGAATTCTATAGGTGCACTCGGGGAACTAATTGTGTTTAAAGGGTTAATTGTAATAAAGTCACTGTGCTCAATAGAAACTTGGGTTGGCGGGAGCTCAAAAAAGGACAGCTCCGACTTACAGCATTGTGAACTACATGGGTGGATGAAGCGTGCCATGGCGAAATAGTGACTCCTCTCTCGACAAGTGGTAAACAAACTATGATTCATGAGATCAATATCCTTAGCTTATATCAGTCAAAAAAGTGGTCAACCATAGGTTTCATTCGCTTACAGCATTTCTTTTTTGATAGCCTTTTACGTTTAATACCACGTGACCCCTTCTTCTTCTTCGGGGAGCCCTCCTCTTCCCCCCCACCACGCATTTTTCTCTTTGCATCTTTGATGATTTCGTTCCGTGTACGCTTTAAATGTTTTTTTAGGGCTTCTTTAGGTTTAGCCCCGGCCAATATGTCTTCTGCAGTGTTAAGGCCTGATTGTAGCGCTTTCCTTCCAAGGTATCTGGCACCCCTCTTCAGCAAAGGAACAGCCGTACGTAGTATGGATGAAAAAATGGATCCAAGTCCACTACCGCGCTGGTATCGCATCCCTCGATAGACGGTGAAAGGCTTTCTATCCATTATAACTCAGTGCGTCGAAAGTGTAGCTTCACTGTTAAGCTCCCGTTACCGAATGGGAAGTTTTCGCCCTCAATCGTTCTTATATATATTGTGATATTGGTTATTAAATTAGTTGCGACATTCACATAATGGGGTCTGTCATATGTAATACTCAAACTCCTTCCTCTATGGTTGGGGATGTGAGCAATGCGCAGCAGGCGTGCCTGGGTATCCCCAACAAACTGGTGCTCCACTATATTACTGTAAATATAGCACATGTCTGGGGACCTTTCAGCCAATTTCTCCATCTTCAATTGATACATTAATCTGGACAAGTTATACTGTGTCTCGTGAAATGTGTCTCTTTGGAAGGCTGCGCTATATCGGCCGTTGGTTAGAATTTTGAACTTTCTATGTTCTTTAAGACATCTGTTAGTCTTTGATTTTAGGATTAGTGTATGTGCAGGGTTGTTTACGATTTCATATACTAAATCATTCGTAAGGTTTGAGTTTCTTAAACTTACGTTTAAGCCTCTCACAACATCCTCGGCCGAACCATATTGACCCGGCCCTAGTCTTACTTCTGTACTGTAATACCGTGCAATCTTAGTCCAAGCGATGCGCATAGTTTCATCCATAGCTACCCCAGCTTTTTCACACTCGTCAATGTCTCTAAGAATCGTAAAAACGGTTTCTTCATGTTCAATATTTAAAAAGACGGTGTCCAGCTGAATTTCGCATATCCCCACCTCATACGAATCACGACCCAATTCAATGTGCCCATGGAGTTCTGTTACAAAGTTGGCTAGCGTGTTGTTAGGGTGTACAGACAGGGACGAGGAGGACGGGAGTGTGACGTAGAAATGGTTAGGAGCCATGTTGCATACTATTTAAGCTTCATTATTGCATCAGCTTTTATATAGGTGTTGAAGCTTTCTGGGTACCCTAGCCATTTCACCAGGTACATTTTTCTCCTTCCTGAACCTTTGCTTCCTAAAATTTTCTCAATTTTAAACACATTTTTTTCTAAATTAAACGCAACTTTCTGCAATTCCTCGCGGTAAAAGCCTCCTGAGATTTCTTCCCCATTCAAATCTTCAATGTAATACATCATTATCACACCTTTAGGTCTCACAGCCCTAACTTTAAAAATCTCGCGTGTCCATCCTTGCTCAAAACCCTTTGCGAATTTATTCCCCGAACGCGACAGCCTTACATAATCATTGATTTTGAAGCGCACAGAGTGTGGTGGTGGTGGTGGTGGTGGTGGTCCATCTCTTCTCGGGAGCGTACCTCTTTCTAAAACTTCGTTAGGTGTTGCCCCAATCGTGCGATGGTGTGAGCGGTTGTAGGATGATGCCAATGGTTCCAGAATGTCTAGAAATCTGTATGTGTTTTTATGTGTAAAATAACGGTGCATGCGTTCCTTTATGGTGCGCTGAACTCTTTCAGCTAAAGAAGCCTTATGTATAGAATTGGTTGTGTAATAGCTGATATTAAACTCTGTCAACATATTCTGAAAAGCACGGCCTATAAACTCCTTCCCCATATCCGTACAAAAATAGCCAGGAACCCTGTTTTCTTTTAACATTAGCGTTTTGGTGGCTTTAGCAACTGTTTCAGGTGATTTATTTTTCAGAGGAACTAGCCACAGATATCTAGAGAATACGTCTATTATGAATAGAATGTAGCGGTAACCATCGTTATACACAGAGTATCTTTGCATGTCTGTTAAATCT
Organism: Bathynomus jamesi; assembly: GCA_023014485.1. Lineage (NCBI taxonomy): Eukaryota > Metazoa > Arthropoda > Malacostraca > Isopoda > Cirolanidae > Bathynomus > Bathynomus jamesi. The sequence goes on along the minus strand of JAJOZX010009573.1, from coordinate 105,566 downwards.
GCTTGCCAAATAGAATCAATCGAGGAAGCCGTTGTCTTGGCTGTTTTAAACCTTTTTCTCACAGGCTTATGAAGCGTATAAGCGTCCTGCTCCCTCAAAAATCTTTCAACATCTTTTTTTCCTACTCCGTAAACGTGCAGTCTATCTACGCCGCCGTAAGAGGATGGGGCAGAAATGTCATAATAACGTTTAGTTAATACGTTAGCCATTTGCGTATTTTAGAGGCAGGTGGGTAGGGTTGGTTTAACCTCTTCTTTCTCCTCTTGAAAGGTGTTACCGCAGGGGGTGACGGCGTCTTCAATTGTGCCACAGACGTTGCGTGTTCCAAGTCTTTTAACCTGTTCAGATTTCCTATCAACGTTTTAGGGACATTTATTTGTTGTAGTCTTGCTTTAATATGCTTCCATCCTGATGGTGATGGCCTATCCCACTTTCTCACCAGATCATGGACAATGTCTACGATATTCGATCCCTGTACCTTTGATCCTTCCACAATGATCTCCCCTGTATCGGTCCATTGTATGGCGGGATCCTCATTCAATAGATTATAAAGACTTAAGCCTTTACTCCTCAATGTAAGTGGGAGGGTATTTTTTAATACATGTTCGATATGTTGTGTGGCTAATCTTTTTGGTTGATCAGCTGTATCGTCGGGTACAGGTCCTATGTCGCCATCGGTGCTGTGCCTAATAACCACAGGAATCTCCGTAGGGCTCTTATAATTTTCGTACTCGTGAAGAAATTTCTGCAGAGCTTCTTGGTATAAGATTCTTTTCTCATCAGGTGTTTTTTCACTGTTTAATAGGGCTAACAATTCGCTTTCCATTCTTTTAAGTCTGCTTTTACGGGGATCTAGATCCGTGTCTCTTTGCAGTGAAGCGTACACCTCGTGGGGAATCACTACCACTTTCTTCATTATATTAATCTAGTCAGTAAAGGGCCCAAAACTGAAAATAAGATGGGGAGAAATGACCCTCCTGTTTGCACAATAACTCGTTTTTTCTTCGCTACAGTTTGACTTTTACGAGCGAGTGTACGTATTATGTTCTTGTAGCGGCGTAGGCGAGCCTTCTGATGGGTTTCATTGATACATTGCAATTTATAACGTTAAGACAGATTTCACAGATGCATTTTAAAAAGTCGGCGTCAATATTTTTAATAAACATCTGCTGCATTGCCCGGGGCAGTCGATGATAGATTTTTATTAATTCATGGTATTTCTTTAGTCTCTTTGTCATTCTGGAATATACACCGTTTCAGGCTCGTTTGGAAATATATTCGTTCGCAGAAGCACTCTAAACGTGTTTCGCGGATGAAGGTCGCAAAGCAAATATCCGTAACGCGTGCTTGTAGCTTCTTTATAAACTTCCAAAAACTCCTTACGCTGATTCGGGAACATTTGATTGGCTAATACCCCAATTTGTGATACATCTCTACGTTGCGCGAATAAGACTAGATATTGCGTATTTAACGACACATCGCGCATGTATCTATTTTTGAAAAATAGATTCTGATTGATGAAGAACACGCTTATGTTAAGATGGTGGGAGTATACTGTAAATGTCTCGGCAAACGTTTTATCCATCTCCAACATGAGATCGTCAATTACAATGATTGTATGTTCAGTTCCCTTTAGCGAATTAACGTCATATACACCTTTGTGGAACAAAATATCATCTTGGTACTCGTTGAACGCTGATTGATACGTCGAATAGCACCATATAACTTTATGCACAAATTTCGAGAACATCTCGCCCTTTTCTTTAATGATTTTAAGCATAAACACAGTTTTACCACATCCTGTAGGTCCAGATATAATACATGTGGATGGGCTCGTGAATCTGAATTTTTCTACAGAGTCCATTTCTAACACGTCACACTCCTAAGTGGGTCATTTACAAAATATTACAAATTTTGAGTGCTGATCCTTATATTTCTTCTCCCACAGAACCGACGATGAGGTAGAGCACCCTATCATTACGGATGACCTCGACGACAGTGTGATCTCCTCCCCTGAACCAGCGATACAGGTTGCACGTCCAAAGCGGAGGTATGAGAACCCCACATCAGGTATAAAGCGGCCGAAATACGTACCTGTTGCAGCAGATCCCCAACCCTCAACCTCTTACGCAACAACCTCCCCAGCAGCAGCACCTCCCCCTTATTCCGCCCCCCGTTCTGTTAAGTCTACAATAATAGATCCCCAACCCTCCTACGCAACAGGGCCCCCATCAGCAGCAGCCCTAATATATCCACTAATTCATCCGCCCCCCGTTCTGTTGAGGATGTTATTACGTTCGAGTTAGTGCGATCCGCAGCCCCCACCCCCGCCTTGACTAGAAATCGGTATAGAGTTAGGGTCGACCCTAGAGCCCTGTATAGCAATGGAATTGAGCGCGGGATACGCAGGGTAGTACAGTATTATAGAGTTTGCTCTTCAGAATCGCGACGAGCGTGAGGTCAGGACGAGTCTGTCCTTTGGGTTCGGGTCAGATGACGGTGATGTAGACGATTATTGGGTGATAGTACCGTTCAGGCGTTTGGCTGCTGAAGATGTAGAATATATATTAGGGCGTATAATGCAAGCCGTCCAAAGTAGTATAGCCTTCAATATGGACAACTTCACGGTAAATATTGACCATGTATACCGTGTTGCGGGTCATAGTGCCATACCGTACACTCTTAACTTCAATTCTCCAACTATTTACCGAAGGCATATAAACGTCGATCGTGGTTGCGGCTTTATAGCAGTACTCTTAGCACGTATGTTTACTGTACAAAATACACGGACTCAAAAAATTTGGCTGCCTACGATCGTTGAGCGTGCCCGTAAACTAGCTGTAGACTGTGAACTTGAATTTGACTGTAATATGGGTCCTGAAGAGCTGAGAAAGGTAGAACAGGAAATGAATGTGCGCATAGTTGTATTTGGTTTGGATGATCGCCGCCGGACTGTGTATGTTTTTAAAAGCTGTGTGAGAGATCGTACAAGACCCCTACTTATTTTAGGATTGTCAGGGACAACGTATCTCCCCATCCGTAATATAAGGGGGCTTTACGCGAGTTATGACAAAAGTCGAAAATATGGGAGACATCATGATTTGTGTAAGGGGTGCCTCGAGTTTGCGGCTGATATAGTGAGACATTGTAAAGAATGTCACATGGTATGTGAGCAGTGTAAAAGCACCAAATGTGAAAGCCGTGTAGTTGAGAAGAGAGACTGTGATGTGTGTAGACGCACATTTTTCAATAATAGCTGCTTTGATCTCCATAAATCAATTGGTACGTGCAGGAAAATGAGAATCTGTGAATGTGGTATGTTTCACACAATGGATAATTGGGGAAAATTTAAGCACAAGTGCGACGTAATTCACTGTCCTACATGCCAGGAGGAATATAAGGCGGATGGAGTAAAGCATGTGTGTTATATGAAAGATGCTAAGCCTAAAAATAACCCTTGTATAACTGTGTACTACGATATAGAAACATATACGAACGCTGAAACCAAAGAGGTAATTCCACATTTACTTGTGAGCCAGACCATCTGTGATGAGTGTATGGGTATCGAATGTGACGAGTGCCCCAAATGCGGTAAACGGACAAACGTTTTTAAAACGAATGTCAGCGATAGTCCTGTGAAACTATTTGTGTCCTATATTGTCAAGTTAGCCGACAAGTTCAAAAAAATGACTGTGTATATTCTCGCCCATAACGGGGCAAAGTTTGACACGCAGTTCCTTTATAAGGAGTTGCTTGAACACGAATCCTCTGAGATATTTACAGGTGATCCATTGAAAAGAGGCAACAAATTAATACAGATGCAGATAAGAGGCAATGTACAATTTAAAGATACTTTATTATTCACACCTTGTAAATTAGCAAAGCTACCCAAGGTGATGGGAGTAGCAGCTGAAGTTTCCAAAGGATACTTCCCATACACTTTCCTCACCAGCGAGACTTTAAACTACGTAGGCCCACCCCCCCAAACATTATTTTGACTGCATGGATGAAGACTTTGATCGATACTACGACAGTTTTAATGAAAGTAACCCTTATAATATAGCTGATGAATGTGAGCGTTATTGCGTGAATGATGTGCGCGTGCTTAGAGTATGTTTCCAGGCCTTTAGAAGTATGTACATAGCCCGTTTCAAATGCGATCCCTGCAAGTCGCAACCACCATCGCATCATTATGTTTTACGGTGTTCAAGAATAACTTCATGCCTAAAGACACCTTAGCCATTATTCACCGAAACAACCCCCGCAGTTACGGACACAAGGCTATTTACTGGCTCATACACCTGCAGCAACAAACAGGTGTATACATAAAGCACGCCCGCAACACGGGTGAAGTACCCATTAAGATTAATGGACGTGTTTTTTGGGTTGATGGGTTAAGTGAAAACCGTGTCACTGGTGTGAAGACTGTGTATTCCTTTAATGGATGCTGGTGGCATGGATGCCCCCGCCCTGAGTGCGGTATCGTCGGAGATATCCACGGTAGTCTCCTGCCGACTGTCTTGCAGGGACCCGCACCCGCGATCAACTTATAGGTCACAGTTCACTCACAAAGTCTTGTGGGAGCATGAATATGATGCACGGATGGAGACAGACGATGTATACCGTGAGGAAATAAAAACGATCAAGCGTTCAATGGTGCTGGATCCTCTCAAATGTGGTGATAGCTTGTTTGGAGGACGTACAAATCCTTTCAGACTATACTTCCCACCTACGGAGGGCGTGAAGCTCCATTACTACGATTTCTGTTCTTTATACCCATACGTGATGAAGAGCAATCCGTACCCCGTGGGCGCTCCTGAGAAACTGGTGGGACCTAGCATGCCATCCATCAATGAATTTTCAAAAAATTTGAATGATCATTACTTTGGGCTCTCTTTCGTAGACGTACTCCCCCCACGCAATTTATGGATGCCGATCTTACCTGTCGTTATCGACGACAAGCTCATGTTTCCCCTGTGCGTGAAGTGCGCGGAAGAGGATAACGGCGAATGTAACCATATACCCCACCAGCGTAAGATCAGAGGCGTATATACAAGTCCTGAGCTGGCCCTAGCCGTACGCCATGGTTATAGAATACTGAAGATACACGAGGTGTGGAGGTTTCAGAAGCTCCCCAACCTTTTCACACCATATATAAACGCCTTTTTGAAGGATAAGGTTGAAGCATCAGGGTATCCGCGAGGAGTTGATACCGAAGATGAAAAGTCGGCCTATATTCAACGTTACCGCGACCGCGAAGGTATACAACTTGATCGTGTCCAAATTGTAAAGAATCCTGGCAAGCGCTTTAGTGCAAAGTTGTCTAAACAGTCTATGGGGAAAATTTGCTCAGAATACCGGCAGAGGGAACATTCATTTGGCACAAAGTTATAGCGATGTCTGGGATTATGCCAATGCCCCCGATAAAGAGGTCATGGAGATCGTGAATGTAGGTAATACTTACGTAATAAAGTACAACACACACTGAATTTGCCACAGATACCTCAAGGGTTACAAACATACCTGTGGCGAGCTTCACAACAGCCTACGCCCGTATAAAACTTTGGGGTCTATTGCATTCTCTTGGGCGGAGAGTATTGTATGCCGATACAGATAGCGTGATATTCACAGAGAGGGAGGGTGATTACATGCCCGCTATTGGGGAGTTCCTCGGCGACTCACTGATGAGATCAAGGATGAGTATGGGGACGACGCATACGCCGACTCTTTTATCTCAACAGGACCTAAGACTTATGGGGTACGGGTCAGGGTAGGGGATGAAATGAAATATATCGTGAAGGCAAAGGGTATTACGCTCAACCATGCGAATCGGGAGGTTGTTAACTTTGAGTCGTTGAAGGATCTAGTATGTTTGGAACCTCACCAACTAATTGTAGGCACCCACAATTTTCGGGCGCAGAAGCTGGGAGGCGTGAAGGAACTTAGGGGTACGATGGTGTGCCGTAACACCTATAGGAAACGTTACCAGTTACCTGGCACCTATGATACCGTACCCTTTGGATACCAATGATGCTTCTAACTCACACGTCTTGTATATAATCGTATCTATTTGTAAATATATATGTATATATAACTTGAATATCTCGAATCGTATTTGTAAATATATGAATATCTCAATAAATCAAATAGCGTTTCACTTTCTCCTTTGTGTGTGTGTGTGTGTGTGTGTGTGTGTGTGTAGGTGAAAGTTCTAAGCTCCGCCCACTGCGTGAGTCATGCTACTATCTGGGAGTCCCTGCGTGGTCAGTCGACCGCAGTAAGCCCGAGAGATCAGACGTGTATTCAGATCAGACGTATATTGAAATGGCTACCTTTAATATCGCTTGCACAACGTTTATGAAATGGTATTCAGTAAAGTGTGAGGATGTGGTGGATACCGAAAAACTTCCTATTCCCCCCTCCTATGCCTCTTTTAAAACCACATTGGATTGTGCGAAGTTCCAAGATGTACAAATACTCTACGGATGTTCTGGTGAGACTGTTGAAGGCTTTCGTTGCACAGACGATGTGCTGAAGTACTGCAGGGCTAAACTTTATAAAGTCTCACATACACCGTGAAGTAAAAGAAACAACGCGTGCAGAAGAGAAGCAGCAGGTATGGATAATGAGCCTTGTGGATGGGTGGTGTGACAAGCGGTATTACGTCATGCTACACCATGTCGATTACTCATACCCTACGTCTGAAAATGTGAATCTCGTGATCATGGACAATCTTAGGTGTTTTTATCACTATATTAACGTATATCATGATGAGGTTCATAGTGAGGTTGTGGCTAGTGCCATGCGTGAGTTTTTAACAGATTTTAGAGACGAGCATCGTTTGATGGGTAGAAAGGAAAAATATGAGCATATGTTCCTCTCAAATAGTGCGCCGGAGTGTGGAGATGATTAGCGCCTAGTTCTTATCCAAAGTGCGTAGGCTGGTAGTGACGAAACGGAAAAACAAATATGTGCAACAATTCGAGTCGTACGAACATGCCCATTCACGTATCATCGAGTCAGCCGCCCGTCGAACCGTTCCTGCCTGTGCCTCACACGGCTCATAGTTATCTCAGAGCTTGAGCCGAGTAGACGTGCGCTCCTCGAATACGATGGAACTTCCTTTGAGCAGCATTCTCAACGCCTCGTACGATGTGTCCGTGACGAAATCGTTGCGCGTGTTCAGGCGTAATTCCGGTACCATTAGCTATGTACTGGAAACGGAATGTAGACCGACAAACAAACGGGTTTATTTAAGTATCGAGGAGATGAATAGAATCTTCGTGATAGTTGATAAGTGGTGTGAAGATCGTTATAAAATACCTGCTAACGTAGGTACAAGAAGAGAGCAGATTAGTGACGCGCCCTCATACGCCGTTGTATGTACGTTGTGTATAAATAACGATCGGCCGTGCATTGATATAAGGCTTATGTGGAAGAATGCTTCTGATAATAACGCTCTTATTCCTACGCGAAACCGTTTCATCCTCGACAGAATGTTTGAAATCGTCGGATTCCGTAAACTGAAACCTATATTAGACGCGCGTGTTACGGATATGCTTTATTTTGATACAGTTCTTGAATACGCATACACTGCTCTGCTCGATGGGTTTACCGAGTGTAGGACTGGTGAGAATGGTCTAGTGCTGGATGTTTATTTAAAAAGTTTAGACTCTTTGAAATACCATGAACTTTGGTACAAAGCAATTGATCGGTACAAGGCTGAGCTCACCTACACCGTTCACCCTGAAGAACTATTTCTTTATATAACGCGCAGTTGCCGTAACGATTTAGAAGATTATTTCAATTGCCGTTATGTTGAGTGAAGAGTTCACGATTGAAAAGCTCGAGTCGGTAGAAATAAACCCTCGATTGGAAAAGCATTCTTATAAACTTGTGTTTAATAATGTAGCTAACGATGAACTCTTTGTGCGTGCTTTTGATTGTATTCTAGACGTATTTAAAGATGACTTGCCAACCGGTTGTAAAGTGGGACAAAAATAGTACTGAACGATATGAAAGCCATTCATATCGAATACAGGTTTCCCTATACTTTAAGCGGTGAAATATTATTAAGCCGCATAGACTGCGTAATGCAGAGCAATAATGATGTAATTGTAAACTCGATTAAGACCGATTTTAGTATTTTGAAAAAAAAGTGAATTGTATATATATATATTTTGATTATGTACATATTTCTATTGATTTGTGTTTATATATATATATATATATATATATATATATATATATATATATATATATATATATATATTTTGCTTGATATTTCTCCTGTACTGTTATGTACATATTGAAGTGTATATGAAATGTATATTTTATTTATATATCACCATATTTGTGTGTGTGTATATTTCTGTTATGTACATATTGAAATGTATATGAAATGTATATTTTATTTTATATATAATTATGTGTATATATTTGTTATACGCATATTCCTCAAATGTATATGAAATGTATATTTTATTTTTATATATATATGTATATATATATATATATATATATATATATATATATATATATATATATATTATATAATCCATAATTGTGTGTATATATTTCTGTTATACGCATATTCCTCAAATGTATATTTATTTTCTATATATTTATAATAAAAAGAATGATGCAATGTTGTTTATTGTTATGCCTTCTACTACCGGTATTCTGTATACAACAGGTATCTGGCAATATTTAAGCCTTCTAAGCCAACTGGCTGATTAGGAGTCTATAATAGTGTATACAATGGAATACATGGCGCTATCTGGCAACTCAGCCAACTGGCTGATTAGGCGTATATAATAATAATAATGTATGCAATAATAAAAAGAGGTATCTGACAACCAGCCAACTGGCTGATTAGGAGTATAATAGTGTATACAATGGAATACATGGCGCTATCTGGCAACTCAGCCAACTGGCTGATTAGGCGTATATAATAATAATAATGTATACAATGGTATCTGGCAACTCAGCCAACTGGCTGATTAGGAGCCTATAAAACAACGCCAACTCGGCTGATTAGGCGTATATAATAATAATAATGTATGCAATAATAAAAAGAGGTATCTGACAACCAGCCAACTGGCTGATTAGGAGTCTATAATAGTGTATACAATGGAATACATGGCGCTATCTGGCAACTCAGCCAACTGGCTGATTAGGCGTATATAATAATAATAATGTATACAATGGTATCTGGCAACTCAGCCAACTGGCTGATTAGGAGCCTATAAAACAACGCCAACTCGGCTGATTAGGCGTATATAATAATAATAATGTATGCAATAATAAAAAGAGGTATCTGACAACCAGCCAACTGGCTGATTAGGAGTCTATAATAGTGTATACAATGGAATACATGGCGCTATCTGGCAACTCAGCCAACTGGCTGATTAGGCGTATATAATAATAATAATGTATACAATGGTATCTGGCAACTCAGCCAACTGGCTGATTAGGAGCCTATAAAACAACGCCAACTCGGCTGATTAGGCGTATATAATAATAATAATGTATGCAATAATAAAAAGAGGTATCTGACAACTCAGCCAACTGGCTGATTAGGCGTATATAATAATAATAATGTATGCAATAATAAAAAGAGGTATCTGACAACCAGCCAACTGGCTGATTAGGAGTCTATAATAGTGTATACAATGGAATACATGGCGCTATCTGGCAACTCAGCCAACTGGCTGATTAGGCGTATATAATAATAATAATGTATACAATGGTATCTGGCAACTCAGCCAACTGGCTGATTAGGAGCCTATAAAACAACGCCAACTCGGCTGATTAGGCGTATATAATAATAATAATGTATGCAATAATAAAAAGAGGTATCTGACAACTCAGCCAACTGGCTGATTAGGCGTATATAATAATAATAATGTATGCAATAATAAAAAGAGGTATCTGACAACCAGCCAACTGGCTGATTAGGATAATAATGTATACAATGGAATACATGGCGGTATCTGGCAACTCAGCCAACTGGCTGATTAGGAGCCTATAAAACAACGCCAGCCCGGCTGGAAGTCTTAGTGTGCACTTGGCTCCTGCCAGGTGAACACCTCTCCTCCTTTCTCTCCTCCTCCTTCTTCTTTCTCTTGGGGGATAACGCCGCCTCCAAGTTTTCCCCCCACCCCCCTTTCCCCCACCCCCCTTTGCAACATCCCCCTTTGCAACAACCCCCCCTTTGCAACAACCCCACCCCCCTTTGCAACATTACATAATAACCTGCAACATTCCTGCACTCTCCCCTTTTGCGGCTATACTACTCGCTTATAGGGAAATGGTGTTGTTATCCACTGAGCTACAGACGCTGGTTTAACATACGCTTTTGCCTCATATATACGTTTAATTGTTGTGTATAGATAACAAATGTCTGCATATATGACATAACTTATTTTTATATTTAAATATATAATTGTATTACATATTAATATTAATTTTACGAATTAATATTAATTGTAGGATTGTAGGAATCCGTCTTGCGCGGAATATCTCCTATACAAGCGTCGTTCTTTACGTTATTTATACTGCGTGTTCTTTGCAGTTGAATGTATATAATGTTACGACATGCGGGAGGTGCCCCCTTGGGGCATTGGTTTCTGCGAGTATGTAGAAGAATTACGGCATTTGGAAGAGTGAGGCCCATGGTGTAATGGTATCGCATCTGACCGGCAATCGGAAGATCCCGGGTTCGATTCCCGGGTGGTTACCTCATTTTTTCATTTGTTTCGTTCTCTCTCTCTCGTCTTGCGCGGAATATCTCCTATACAAGCGTCGTTCTTTACGATATATATATATATATATATATATATATATATATATAGCTAAAATTAATTGTATAAACCAATGATAATATAGTATATTTCAGATAATAACATAACATTACATTTGTTTTCGGAAGAATACTGTACTTCAAACCTGAAACCTATCTTTTATCTATCTGTCTGTTTGTCTCTCTATCTATTTATCTATCTATCTATCTATCTGTCTATCCATCTGTTTATCTTTTTCTGTCTTTGTGGATTCTATGTTCTCATTTCCCGCTGTTTTCGTTAAAAGAACCAAGTTTTTAAAAATCGTGTGTCTGACGGGCGCCATAATAACTTCAACGTACATTGAACAGGAAAGGAAATAATATTTGTTTATTTATTTTGTTGCCATTTATTTATTGTTTATTATCGTGTTTGTTTACGTTTTTGAAAAGAGTGCAATTTCCTTAGTAAATGTTTTCGTAACAAAGAGAGATTATTATATATTGGAGGATGTGGTAAATTGGATACTGAAGCACTCATGCACGAGAATGAAATAAAAGGGATATGTAGCCACGTTTTGCATCCAATCTCTTTAGCTTCTTCAGGCAAGTAGTAGTAGTAGTAGTAGTTACAGGTTAACAAACACCTGAAAATCCACACATGGTTAGTCCAAGGGAAAATCAAGAGAGAGAGAGAGAGAGAGAGAGAGAGAGAGAGAGAGAGAGAGAGAGAGAGAGAGAGAGAGAGAGAGAGAGAGAGAGAGAGAGAGAGAGAGAGAGAGAGAGAGAGAGATTAAATTAATGAGCACTAAACTCTTATACCATGCTTACATTTATAAACGTGCAAAACGTTTGAACACATAAATAGTATTATTACTGGTATTAAGTATAGCACAATGCACAGACAAGACTCCCTTCTCCATCAGCCATTGCTGACAGAAAGCAGTAATGAAAGAAGAGTTATGAAAAATTAGAAAAAGGAAAATGAAAAACAAGAAGCTCCACAGATGAGGTGTGAAGCGTGGCTACATAGTGTTCCTGTTTTGTTGTCCCGCATGAGTGCTTCAGTATCATAAATTGTTCTTTGAAGATAAATATGGACACTGAATGACAGGATTTGTGTTATTTATATATAGTTTAATTATTTATATATTCTTTACATATTTTTTGTATAGTTCATATATATATATATATATATATATATATATATATATAATTATATATATATATATCCGCCTCGGTGGTGTAGTGGTTAGCGTCGCTCACTACGAATCCATCGGCCCCGGGTTCAAGACCCGACGGCAGCCGGCGCGCAGCAAAACCCAGCTGTTCATCCTTCCACACAATAAGAAAGTGGTTGGTAGATAAATGGGTACCCAAAGTGGCCTAGTGGTTAAGACGCTGGGCTGCTGATGGGGCTTGGTTCGGATTCCACGTTAAACTGTTGGTCTAAGGTGGAGTGAAAAGCTTGACCTTCGTCAGAATGAACAATTCGGGGAAGCTAACCAAAGGTTACCAAAGGTTATATATAAATGAAAATGGAAATGAAAAGGTTTATTGGCAGACTGTAGTCTATATCACAAATATTATTAATACAATGACAGTTCACATACTAAGGATAGAAATATATACAATTGATTAGAAATAATACTGTAATGTCGAAGTTAAGTGGAGCTACAGACAGACGTTTTCGTACCAAAAATTCCATAGCTTAGAGGATAAAAGGCAGGACTCATGGATAACTTGGATAATCGGGTTGGTTGATTTTTTAATTCTTTGCATTAGACTATACTGAGCACGTCTTGTTACCTCTGGGAAGCTCGGGACATTGCGGGGAGCAAACATTTGCGAAGCTGAGCATCTCGGGGGTAATTTATGTAAGAGTCTAAAAGACCTGTTGTACATCAAATTTAGGATTCTGCCAGAACCTTTTTTATAATTCATCCATAGATGCTGTCCGTATATATTACTGCAGAAAGTACGAAAGAGAGTGCCTTTAGCTTCACTTGTACAGAATCAAAAGTTCCTTATGGTCATATTCGCTTTAGTACACAGGCTTCGAGATTGTTTTCTTATATCCGAGTCATCACTCAAGGAGCTGGTAATAGTTTGACTCAAATACTTAAACTCTTGTACTTCCTCAATTACTTCACCTGTCATTTTAAACCTTATATCAGCTGGCTGATTACAGCTTTTAGGATGAAATTGCATAACCTTAGTTTTTGTAACATTAAAAAGACTATCATGTTTCTGCGAATACACTTCGCAGACTTTTAGTAGCCGATCCAGACCTTTAAGAGAGGGACTTATTAACACCATATCATCGGCATAAACTAAGTTATTTATCCTTGTGTTATCTATACAACATCCCACTGTTGCCTCATTAAGTGAATCAATTAATCCGTCAATATACACATTAAACAGCATTGGGGAGAGCAAGGAGCCTTGTCTCACCCCGCAAGATGAGCCAAAACACTCGGATAGTACATTGCCCCACCTAACAGTGAAATTGGTGGAATACCAAAATTCAATACATTTAATATGTACATGGGAACCTTCCTGTCTTCTAGTTTTTCAAATAAAATATTGTGGTTCACCCTATCATATGCCTTACTTATATCTAGGAAACAGCTATAAATAGTTGAATACTGTCAAGTATTTAGATATTGTTTCTTCAAGTACATAGATACACAGGTCAGTTGAGTGGGACCTTTTAAAACCAAACTGATTAGGAGATGTCCATAGGAAATCATTTAATCGGCGTAACAAGAGTTTATCTAGTAGTTTCGAGAAGCAGGAAGCGACAGCAATAGGCCTGTAATATTGCTGGACAGAATGTCTCCGTACTTTTTTTGTCCAGGGGCAAGATATATACCCCTCATGAACTCTGCAGAGATATAGCTATGAGCAAGCATGGCTGATAGGAGCAATGATATATGCAGACATACTATGTCATTGGCATATTTTAAGTGCTCATTCGATAAGTCATCTACCCCTGACGCAGAACCAGTCTTTAACTCTTTAATTAACTATTTACTTCAGAAAATGATATCAAAGTATTTTCCCTTGTCCCTCCCACAGTCGTTTCGCTGCAATGTATCTTAAAATTATCCCCTACTCACACTGTTAAGAATGTTAGAGTAGTAATTTTTCCACAGCTTTGCAATTTCATCCTCCCCCGACACCCCATCGATTGTCGGAGGGAGGACATTATATATATATATATATATATATATATATATATATATATAATATGAAATACAATATAGCTACCACATATATATATCTTATATATATATATATCTATATATATATATATATATTATATATATATATTATATATATATATATTAATATACCACGAATAAATTTAGAAAATGCAGTGAGTCCGGTTTTTCTTAAAATTCTCAATCGATATTTTTTTTAAATTTTTACTTCTTAACTTAATTACTTCCTAAAAAGTAAGAAGAAATTACAAAATTAAGGAAGATAATTAAAATTTAAGATAAAGGTATGATCTTTATCTAATATCACCTGTAATTACAAGAGGTGAGATGGAAACCTCAAAGGGACAATTCTAATTAAAGTAATACTCCACATTGGAAGCGCACACACACACACACACACACAACACACACACACACACACATATATATATATATATATAATATACACACACACACAGTACAGTATATATGTGTGTGTGTGTGTGTGTGTTTTCGCTTCCGTCCTGTTATCTAACGGGGGGCAGTCTTATCGTTCCCTCCCCCAACCTTAGACCAACAACTTAGGTAGGATCCAAACTATAATCCGCTGCCAAGGAAATCTGAAATCACAAGGTTCGAGCTGGGACCTGATCCCTCAGGTTTAGCAACCCCATCCTAACCACTTGGCTAATATATATATATATATAATATATAATATATATATATATATAATATATATATATATTAGTGATGGATCGAGTGGTCGGTTTTTCACAACCGCGGTTGCGGTTGTGTTTGCGGTTGTCGAATTTTTTTCCAACCGCGGTTGCGGTTGCGGTTATCATATCCTAGGAAAAATGCGTAATTATTAACTGGATTTAGCCACTATAGTGCGATTTAGCCACACTTGGTACATAATATATACTAAATAGTATTTATTTAGTAAATACCTTATGTTGAACACAAGTTTTGCAATACACCGCTACCGCTATTTGTGTGTTGCAAAACTTGTGTTCAACATAAGGTATTTACTAAATAAATACTATTTAAATGAAGTATATTCTAAATTATATAGCTATTATGAAAGAATAGGTCAAATTAATTAAAACCATATTTTGCACTAAGTGTGTTACCAGGATGAGGGACGAGGACCCATCGCACTGTTCATCCCACCTACCACTTTCCCCAGCTAAATTAAAATTAACTAAGCTTTTACAACCGCAACCGCACTTATGGAACGGCGGTTGCGGTTACGGTTGCGGTTGTGAATTTTTGTGCGGTTGTAGTGCGGTGCGGTTGCGGTTATTCGATCCATCACTATATATATATTATATATATATATATATATATATATAATATATATATATATACACACAAGTGTATAGTAAGATGTTAGTTGCGTGTTTAAAACTATATTTAACTGTTATCATGCTATCCGGACCTCTTTTTCATCTTATTCTTAATTATAAAGTATAAAAAATTGGCTTCGTATAAGTCATGTTTACTTTTTTAATTAAAATGTCTGAATTTATGGAATGAGAGGCAAGTTTGTAACCGATGATTAAGGCTAATTATCA
>JAJOZX010009573.1:65000-85000 GCA_023014485.1 Bathynomus jamesi | reverse complement strand
AATATATATATTTGCATATATGTGTGTGCGTGTGTACATACCGTAATAAAACTCATACGTGTGTGCGTTTGTACGTGTAAACAAACAAGTATGAAATAAGATGTCAAACTAAATTTGCTGATATTTATCGATAATACCATTGATGTAAGTTTCATAATTCTATATAAATTTTGGGTTTAAGCCTTACATAACACCCGATATCATCAACGCATTTTGACCTTGGAAAAGTTCCTAAAAGTGGGTAGAAAAAGGCGATTGTATCTCTTTCCAGATGATTTGTGTGACGTTTGATGTAAAAATTTGGCATCAGAAAAATGCTTTGATATTTTTTCTGACGCCACATTTTTACATCAAACGTCACACAAATCATCTGGAACGATTATTATATATATGTTACACACACACACACACACACATATATATTATATATATATATATATATATATATATATATATATAATTGTAGGACAGTTTTCCTCGTATTTTGAGAGGTAAATCTCGTAAGAAATCTTAATAACACGCGACAAAAATTATTTCTGGTGTAAATATTTAATCTTTGGAGAGGACATCCCGAGAGAGGTTGTAGGATTAACTCCTCCAGTTCCAGAAGTAAGGATGACTCATCAATCGTTATTTTGGGATCTAGGTATAATCATTTTTAGGGATCTTTTGGGATTACATAAATGCCTAGTCAGTCACTTTTCAGTTCTATTTTGTCCACGAGTTTTTGAAGAACTTAAAAAAAATATTTTAATTTTAGTAGAATTTATTTGAAATTTGTATTCCAAATGCAAACACGTCCAAATAAGATAATAGTTTTTATATGCAGTTAAAACTAGGAGTCAATAATATATATATATTATATATATATATATATATATATATATATATATATATATATGTAATCAAGTTAGAAGTTCTGTGTTCAAATCATATTTTTTTTACAGTCAAAAAGGACGTGTGCTCATAATCGATGGTCATGTGACCATGAAGGGAAACGAAAGAAGATAAATGCAAATAAGAGAAGAGGTAAAAAAACAAGGAGAAAAGGGAGGAATAGAGACGAGAGCGTGAGTAGAAAAGGACAGATGCCCGGGTTCAAATAGGCGAGCGCAAGGGTTAAGGGCAAGCTCCTTTTGCAATTTTTGGGATTCGAACCCCGAGGTCTAACTAAACCCACAAAGAGGCAAACAGGTCTCCTAAAAAGTGACAACAGATGCTGATATCGTAACTGCCGACACCTTCGAGGATAGAAGAGAAAAGACCTCTACATTCAGTGAGGCCACGCTACTACCCATCAGCCTGAGTGCAAGGCGTTAATATGTAAAAACACTTCTGAGAATGAAAGCACCAGTGTTTCATTGGTTGATGAAATATGCATCAGGTTGTATTAACTTTCATCCTGTTGTAGCCAAATGGTCAGTGCCTTTGACACAGAATCAGTGGTCTGATGTTCGAATATTTGTTTAGCAAAATATGTGCGTGCTATGCGCTTATATTTGCAGCTATATATATATATATATACGAGCACTTTTTAGGTTGTATATATATATATATATATATATATATATATACACCCAACCCCACCCACCAATAAAATGCAGACGTTATATTATCTATTAATTATTATTCAACATGTTAATTTAACATCAGTTTATTAAAACTATGGTAATTTTCATATACTTTCCTATATACATTCGCTATCTACTTCGCTTTGTTCATTTGTACGAATGCTTATCTCGCATTCATTTTAACAATTAAACTGATGATGCGTGAAGTAGGAGCATTGGTATGGTTGGCAAGATAAACGTTTCTTTTTAAGTCTTAATAATTTGTAATATGTATTGTATAGACTTTGAAGTTTTAATTATATAATATATATATATATATATATATATATATATATTATATATATATATTATATATATATATTATATATATATATATATATATACTGTATATATATATATATATAATATATATATATTGCAGGATTAGCTTGTGTATTTTTAGCAAACAGACCAATAATAGTATTCTGTAATTAGGGAGAAAATTATAGATAATGGTTGTACAAATTTTAAGTGAAGAATATACTAAAGTGTAGTACATTTACTACAGTTTTAACCAGGGCCGTTTCTAGCCATTAGGGGGCCCTAAGCAGTATACCCATTTGAGGCCCCACCCCCCTCCATCCACCAACTCGCGTCTTACTACGTCACCTCAGCACACACATACAAAAAATGGCTGTGTTAATAAAAAACAATTATGAAACAATTTTAATGAAACATTTATGTCCAAAACAACAAATATGTACTTTCAAAAGACAAACAGAAAAAATACTCTTCATGAAATTCCTGAAAATTAGCTTATACATTACACTGGTATGCATATGAAATTTTTTTGTCTGCTGTGAGGGTTTTTTCAACTCATATTATATAATTCGACCATGCTGAATTCGAAAATGACATTGGTTTTCCTCAATCAGGTCAGGTTTTTTCTCTATTGGCCATTTATTATAAGTCCAATTTTATCCCCAAATTTATTGATTTTTTTAGCTTAAACACTGTAGATACGAGTAATATTATAAAAACACTCGTGAAAAATGAAAACATTGTGTGAATAAATACTTTTATTCATACAATGAATATGGAAAAAAGTTTATTGAGGAAGGAATGAAGTTTTTTTGGCTTTCCGTCTGTGTTTTTCTTCGGGCACGTCTCGCTTCAAACACCAGCAATAGTCCGCCAGCATATTGATATCCCAGTTTCCCTGGTACCCTCTCTTCCATTATTTTGATATCTTGGTGAAATCGTTCACCCTGTTCCTCACTATAATCCCCGCAATTTTCAGGAAAATAGTCGAAGTGGGACCACAAAAAGTGCATTTTTATGGACATGCGCGACCCATGAGCTTTGAAAGCTTCCATCAAGTTTTCGACAACGGACTCGTATTCTGGACTTCTACGCTTGCCAAGAAAATCAGTGACAACTGATTTGAATGCCTGCCAGGCATTCTTCTCAGTTGGAGTCTTTGCGTTTTCGAACCGAGTATCCTTGATCAAAGTTCGAATTTGAGGACCATCAAAAACCCCAGCATTTAGTTTAGCATCAGATATATGAGGAAATTTACTCTCGAGATATCGGAATGCTGAACCCTCCTTATTCATTGATTTGATGAAATTTTTCATCAAGCCCAGCTTAATATGAAGTGGTGGGAGCAAAATTGTTGTTGGTGGTACAAGGGGCACTGAAACGACATTATGCGACCCAGGTTCAAAATTCTCTCTGGATGCCCATTCACGCTGTGCATAGTGCTTCTCATCCGTTCGGCTATCCCATTTGCAGAGGAAACATGGGTATTTCGTGTATCCCCCTTGCATTCCCAATACAAATGCCACAATCTGAAAAAAAATGAAAATATTTAAAGAATTTAGAGAATTTGTTCTATCAGATAAAAAAAATCTATGCATTGGACTGTATCACTTCTGTGGGGAAGTTGTGTTCTTATACGCTCTCAAATAACCTTTGGAAAAACAACATAGTCAATAGCAATAGTTTACTTATGATATTAGTATTACCTTCAAATCTCCACAGATCCTCCAGTTATGTTGGTCGTATACGAGAGCATCCAGTAAAATTTTCATGTTATCGTAGCTCTCAGTAAGTTGTACGGAATGTGCTACAGGGACTGATGCAACCCTATTCCCAATGTTGAGAAGTACTGCTTTCAAACTTCGTTTAGACGAGTCTATAAATAGCCTCCATTCTGATGCGTTATATGGCAGGCCCAAGGATTCGATTAGCCCCTCAACATTGCAGCAGTACACTAAGGAAGAGGTATTTTCGTGCACTGCAAAAAACTTGCGGAATTCTTCCTCTCGTTCCTATACAAGGAGAATGTTGTTCCCGGAGCCAGCAAGTTGTCCTCTCGAAGTCGTGAGCCCAAGATCTCGGCAGCCAATTTGGAAAGTCCTAAATCCCTGGTAAGATCATTAAGTTTGGCCTGGTTGAGAGGCCTCGGCTCATTTGAAGCAGTATTTTGAGGTGTATATACGACTGGGACTGGTCATTGGCATTGGTCATTGATTCATCATCAGAATCATCGAAGTCCAGGGTTTGAGGTGGGTCGGGTTACATAGTGCTTGCATAATACCGAAAATTTTCAATACCGGTATTTGGAGGCAATTATGCTAATCCCGGTATTGATACCGGTATTATGAAAAAATAATTTATTTTGATTTATTATGGTGCCACCCTACCAACCCTCCCACAAGTCTGAGGGACTTGCAGTACTCACCATATTTACTATAAATTAATGACCCAACTCCAAATAGATGGCATTCTATTCGAAAAAGTTTATACAGTAAATTACTAAATTGTAATAAAAATATTATTTGAATTTTTTTTTAGCATATTATTATACAACTACTCTACAATGTTGAAAATCCAAGTGACAAATGTAAGAAGAAAGAACGATGCATTGGGATTTGGGAACGCGATGATTTGAAATCGTGTGCATACGTTTTTGAACGTATCTAATACGTTTTAAAACGTTTGAAGCGAAAATTGACAAAATACGTTACAGTTTAAGCATTACTTATTAAAGTCTCCTAGAACACGATAAATCTGGTTTATAAGAATTATTATGTATAATATATATATATATATATATATATATATATATATATATATATATATATATATATGGGAATGAACTCAGAATGGTTCCCTGAGTTTTTTATGATACACACACACCGTGCATGGAACAAGGAACTCTTCTGGGATAATTAAATCCACTATAGTCCGAATAAGTAATGGTAAATGACAAATACTTTGCGAGTGGCCCGTTGCCCACGTCGGGCTAGCATCATGAAAAGAAAAACTATGGTATTTGTCATTTACCATTACTTATTCGGACTATAGTGGATTTAATTATCCCAGAAGAGTTCCTTGTTCCATGCACGGTCTGTGTGTATCATATATATATATATATATGTCTGCAATAAAGAGTTTTTGTTTGTTTCGTTTGTTTGTTATAACCTCTTTTCATGATCCATACATAATATAAATTTATAAAAGTTAGTGCAATAAATAGTTTTCTTCGATAGAAAGGAATAGAAAACGAAAAAAAGAGGTTAACTGCAAAATACCCCGAAACTTTTTTTTTCTCCGAATCCTCCAAAAACAGTTTATTTGCCTATCGGAGGACTAAATTGCCTAAATTTTACAATAGCAATTTTTGTCAATACCGAAAACCTATAATATCGGTATCGGTATTATTTGTACTTCTTCAATACCGGTATTAATACCGGTTTTAACCCCTAGTCGGGTATTGGAATTCCAGGACCATGGGGTACAGGTCTCATAGCAGAAGGAATGTCAGGGTATACAACAATGTGTTTATTCTTCTTGTTAACTCCTGAAAATAGAAACACAGAAACATGGATATAAAACTTGCATATGAAATAGAAGAAGCATTCAGACAGTGGCGGCTCGTGAGGGAAGGCTGCGGTCTGTAAGATATGAAATAGGTCGATGGAGTCTGTATATTTTCTTTCTTTTTCATTCATATTGTCACTTCGGGGACAATATGAATGAAAAAGAAAGAAAATATACAATCATTGTATATGTAAATGTAACTTGTATAACAATATGTATGTGTAAATGTATTTTCTATAACAATATGTATATGTAAATGTATGATTACCATTATGGTGAATATTATGCTATATATGGTGAATATTACATTATGGTGAATATTATGTCAAGTTTCATACGAGGATTTCAAAATATTTAAGAAAAATAAATTTATAAGCCCACCTTGGAGGTTGTCATGCAGAAATAGCAATCTGTCACGTGATCCTTTCCTTCTCTCCAAATCATGGGAATTCCAAAAGGCAAAGATTTCGCTCTGCCTTTGCTCCATCTTCTCAAATTTTCAATGCACGTCTTGCAGCACATATGAGGGGCGAAATTTTTGTCCTGGTCCCCTGCTTAATTCCAAAGTATGCTCTATACATTACATTGTCTTCACAAATTTAGTGATTTGGGACTGGTTATTTGGCATGGTAACCGTCCCACATATGTAGCAGAATCTATTGGGATCATTTTTACACGCTCTATTCATTATGAAATATTTTATCTATATGCCTGAAAAGTAAAAAAGATATTATACAAGTGAAACAAGTGATGATAGATGTTACTGTTCCAATTCCGCTTTGACAAAATCACGAAAAATTCTATTTTACTTATGAGGCCATAGCCGGATAACCTGAGCTGATTGAGAAAACGGATTGCAGATTCGAAATCAGCAGGAAAAACTGTAAGAATCACTTACAAAACCTTGACAGCAAAATTGATGCATACCAGTGTTATTTAGAATAAATGACACAGAACTATGTATAAAAAAATAATGCAATTATCAACTACCAAACAATTACTAACTCTACGATACAATCGTGTAATAGTTAACAGTTATACAGAACAGTTTGTATCTTCAAAATTTTTGCCTCCTAGATTTTTTCTGGGCGAAATCATCAATAACATCATCATATGAAATCTCCCTGCCAACGTCCTGGTTGATGCTTATGATGCCAAGGCCACTGAGGCGATCCTGCCCCATTGATGATCTGAGAAGCTCCTCTCGGCTGACGCTACTGTCACAGGTAGAGTGCAGGCAATTCTTAGTGCAACCCAGAGATTGGGGTATAGTTCCTCTAGTTGCTTCTGATGAATGAAGGAGAGAAGCTCCAATGCAGTCATGTTGTATGAAGGTAAAGTCGGCAAGTTCTTAATTTCGAGGGCCAGTTCTCTTCCATCAATGTCAGAGCCAGCTCCAGAGCTCAGTATCTTAGAGAGCTTTTCACACTTGCAGGACAAGTCTTCCTTGTTCATTGTGGTGAAGTTTAGAAGAACCTCAAATATGTCCCTCACATCATCTAATGTTTTGAATCTCTCATTTATTGACCCGATGGCACAATCCACCACCACATTGAAAAATTTGACTTCCAGCCTCTTTAAGGCTTCTGTAAATGGTTCGTCAGGAGCTTCGTAAGCAAAGTCCTTTTTTTGTGGATCTGAGCCTCTTCTCCTTCAGTACAGCCTCCACATTCATTTCCTCATATGTCCCTAGCTACGACATGTGCTGCAACAAAACCTGTGTTTCTGTAGCTGGTGAGTGAGTCTTTTGTTTTTGTGAGGAGGTTGACTGCCACATCAAACTGCATTGTAGGAGACTGCAGAAGTTTGCTCACATGGTTAACTGCATGAAGAATGTCATACCATACTACTGTGCAAATCTGAAAGCGATAAGACCCTACCTCTTCTGCAAGTGCTTGTGCTTGTCTGGCTATGGCATCTGTGGTATTGTTTCTGACTTTCAACAGGGCCTCTCTGATGTTGTGGCTCTGGTATCGCACAGCCTCAATGCTCTTAAGCCGGCTCTCCCACCTGGTTTCACTCCAAGACTTGAGTGTTATGTTCACGTGCTTCTTTAGGATTGTCCATCTCTGTGTAGCTGCTGCAAAAAGGTTGTACAATTTTTGTACGTTGCCAAAGAAGCTGATGGCATCTGTGGAAGCTTTAGCTGCATCAGCCACTACAAGATTCAGAGTGTGAGCCCCGCATGGAACATAGAGTGCACGACAGTTCTTCTCTAATAACCTTGCCTGAACACCTTTGTTCTTGCCCTTCATGTTCGCTCCGTTGTCATATGACTGTCCTCTGCAGTCATCAAAGTGAATATTCAGTTCATCTAGTCTCTTCAGAATCAGAACTGATAAACCCAGGCCTGTACTTTCTGAAGCCTCAAGAAAGCCCAAGAAGTATTCTTTTATTTCTGGTACTTCACCCATTTTAACAGTTCTGATAATAATCGACATCTGCTCTTGGTGGCTTATGTCTGGAGTGCAGTCTAAAATGAGTGAGTAATATTTAGCTTGTTTTATTTCTGCAACAATGGCATCCAAGATCTTCCCACTAATGGATCCAATGAGCTCATTTTGAATGATGTTTCCTAGGTAACTTGAATGACTATATTGGCCACTTTCGACTCTGCTGATGTGTTGTTTCATCACTGGATCAAATTTGGCAAGTAGCTCAACCTCCTTCAAGAAGTTGCCATTGTCTCGATTGTACAATGTAGAGGAAGACCCCCTGAAAGCAAGGTTTCTCTCTGCCAGTGATTGGATTATACTTACAAGACGTGTGAGAACATCTCGCCAGCGTCTTCGCTCTACCTCCATTAATGACATTTCAGTCTGGTCAATGGTCCTCCCAGTTTTTAGCCGCAGTTCCAGATCCTTCCATGTTGCCATGTTATCTGCATGTTCTGAACTATTTTCATGACCTTTCAGAAGCGAACCAACGTTTATCCAGTTTGAAAGTCCATCCATAATTAGTTTGTACGACTTCCTTGAAAACAACTTGCAGCAGAAGCAATAAAGAGCAGCATTCCTTCTAGAGTACATCAGCCAGCTTCGCTTTATTTTTTCCCCATTAATTAATGTTCTGTACATGTAATGGTGATGAACGCTTCTACCGTCCTCTCTTTTAGGGAATGTGAAATCTGGACTGATTTGAAATGGTCCTCGAGACACCAGATCTGTCTTCAAGGCATCTGACAGGACAACTGGCCAGTCATACGGATCAAGCGGTGGAACAGATCTTGGTTCTTGTTGCTCAGTAGAAATGCCTGTGTGTGGTGTTTGAAGCTGAACAGAAGATGGGCCACTTGTTGGTTTATCAGGCTCTACTTCTACTGGTGTTTGAGGTTGCATAGAGGATGGTCCTGCTGTTGGCTCATGATGCTCATCAGACTTTGCTGAGGATGGCTTTTCCAAATATTTCAGTAGTGCTCCTGAGAAGAACATAACATTACATATTCTGTTAGATTTTGCTAAAATACTCTTTCTTATCTTGTTTGATAATTAATTGATCTGTGTGAACAGAATTTGAGGTGATGTGATCCATTAAATTTCACATTTCGAAATATTATAAATATTACAGAGACTAGCTTACTCTACACGATTCCTGAGCACTTGCCTAGTTTGATGGTCTACCTAACCTAGTTGCCTGAACTGTAATCATAAGAATATACAAGTGGCACATCTCACCTGTGCTACTGGAAATCTTCTCCTCTATTTTCTTCTTTTTCCGTTTTTCAGCTCCTGATGGATAATGTTTCATTTTCCAAGATGCACGAAGTCACATCTAGTTAACCACAACTAATCTGCTAAATAATCAAATACATTCAAATAATCAGACCATTTAGGTTTTAACCAACAAAATTCACATTATCTGAAAAAGATGAGAAAAGAATTAATAACTTGAAAACATAACGAAAATAATCCTAGGTTTTAAAGTGTTCAAAATCTCTTAATAATTAGTAAATTAGTGAAATAATGCTTTACAATACTAGAAAAATTAAGCATTTAGGAAAGTATAAGCATATAGTAAGAATAAAGTCAAATAATATAGAAATAAGATCTCACAATAGTTATTTACACATAACGACCAAAACGTTTCGTTTGTCTCCGTTTTATCACATTTGTCTCATACAAAAACTTTAATTAATACGACAATAATAATAATAATAATAATAATAATAATAATAATAATAACCAGCTATATTCCTATTCTTGCCCACTGAGCTATGACCTGGGAGCCTGTCTAGGGGCCCCCTAGTAGCAGTGGGGCCCTAAACGGCCGCTTAGTCTGCTTATGCCAGGAAACGGCCATGGTTTTAACCCCATTGTACTTTCGTTTATATGGTGTAGCCCCTGCAGGAAATTTAGTTAACACTAACACTAAACACTACATTTTTCATCATTTTGTTAAATATGTATTTGCTGTCTCGAAATGATGTAATTTTTTGGTATAATTGTTTTTCAGATGAATTTATCAATGGATGTAATATGTACAGTACCCCCCCTCCCCCTTCCTCCGATTTACGCGTTTATTTATACGAAATATTGAGTAGTTTTTGGAGCGCGTTAATCCGAAAACGAGCAAATGGGGAGCGCGTAAATCGGGGACGTTACTGTATATGATTAATATAGATTTGAGTTTTGTTTTAAAGCTTAAGTAATTTTCCTTAAATGCAGTATTTTGGTATGTATTTTGTATTTATTAATAAGACAGTTCATAAGCTAGATAATGCAGTTGTTTCTAAGTGATAATGTTATGCAAGCTGCGAAAGTTGTGTAAATACTGCAGTTGCATTACAAATTTATTTTCATTATGTTAATGGTGGTGTAAAACCTGTAACATTATTGTTTAATAATAAGAAAATTTGCACACACACAAACACACACACACACACATATATATATATATATAATATATAATATATATATATATATATATATAATATATATATATATATATATATATGAAAGAAAAATAATGTATAGCTATAATTTATATAATTTGGCAATATATTTCAGTTACGAAAATAAATTTGATTTTCTATATATATTTTGTATCACTGTAACATGACATTTCAAATATCCTTCATACGTCACCTTTGAATTCGTAAAGGGAGCAATTACATTGTTTCGGAAGGGAATTGTTCTCAAGATAATTCCTTTTCCATTCTATATTAAAAAGAAATTGGACCATCTTTTTTTTTCCTCATCATTTTGTGAGCGCATTTCTGAGACTTTGAACACCCATTGGCGATTACACAATAGATCAATCGCAGATCAACGGATTAGATCAACGAATCGGATGATCAGATGATGAGATAACGTCAAGTTTGTTATTTTCTCATCAGTAACCATTGTTCTAACTGTTCGACAAATGGATGCTGAGGGAGAGAGAGAGAGAGAGAGAGAGAGAGAGAGAGAGAGAGAGAGAGAGAGAAGAGAGAGAGAGAGAGAGAGAGAGAGAGAGTTACAAGGAGTTACAAGGAAAAGAAGTACCTCAAAAGGCCTTGCGGCCCATACCGAGGAGGTACCAATGGCAACGGGTGCCAGGGAAAATTTTGTGAAAGTTTATTTTTCTTTCAACTATCCTAGCAGTAGTAGAAAACTGGATAGAAAAGTAGAAGGCTCTTTCCCCACCCTCCGCTCCCTCCCTGCCAGAGGCAGGTACGGAAAAAGGTTGAAGAAAATACCTTGACCCTGGAAAAGTAGCCAAGGAAATTTTTACAGGAAAGTGGAGAATATATAAATAGCTCTATATTTAGCTTGCTCACAGAGACACCGAGCAAGCGAACTCCTGCAGAGTTTTCTGAGGTTTTAATCTTAAACTATGAGTGTGTTTAGTACTTTGTCTAGCCTATTTTTAAACAGATTTACACTGACTGGAAACAACCTCTGAGGGAAGTTGGTTCCAGATATTAACTATTTTATAGGAAAAGAAATTTCCGCAGACTGAGGTCCTAAATGTCTTTACACACTCAAATAGTGTGCAAGATTTCGTCTACCCTTTTCTTGAACTGATCCACAGAGGAACTGTTCACAACTTGCAGAGAGAGAGAGAGAGAGTTACAAGGAGTTACAAGGAAAAGAAGTACCTCAAAAGGCCTTGCGGCCCATACCGAGGAGGTACCAATGGCAACAGGTGCCAGGGAAAATTTTGTAAAAGTTTATTTTTCTTTCAACTATCCTAGCAGTAGTAGAAGGCTCTCTCCCCACCCTCCGCTCCCTCCCTGCCAGAGGCAGGTACGGAAAAAGGTTGAAGAAAATACCTTGACCCTGGAAAAGTAGCCAAGGAAATTTTACAGGGAAGTGGAGAATATATAAATAGCTCTATATTTAGCTTGCTCACAGAGACACCGAGCAAGCGAACTCCTGCAGAGTTTTCTGAGGTTTTAATCTTAAACTATGAGTGTGTTCAGTACTTTGTCTAGCTTTGCAGAGAGAGAGAGAGAGAGAGAGAGAGAGAGAGAGAGAGAGAGAGAGAGAGAGAGAGAGAGAGAGAGAGAGAGTTTTCGCCCTATTATTAATAAATAATCGATCCTTCTGAACGAAAACAGCTCTAAACGAATCCCTGAATTACAGCATTGAAAATTAACAGACATTTTATACTTGGTATTAAAGTCGAGCGTGATGCATCAATACATCAGTACGATTCCCATCATACCAAATAATTTGGCAGTAAATTATATATGTAAGTTACCTACAGTGTACGAGAGTAGTGTTATATATCGCAGGTATAGTGCACAATATATATATATATATATATATATATATTATATATATATATATATTATATAGCGAGGAATAGGAGGACGAAAAGATGGTACATGTTTATTAAGAGACGTTTCTGAAAAATTCAATTTCCATCATCAGTGCTAAAAATTTAAAACAAGTAAAAATAAATAAGTATAATAAATAGAAACGAACAACAAATTAAAATGGCGCAACAATTAGCGAGAATCAAAAACAAGTTACAATGTGTATTAAATTAAAAGATTAAAAGTTAAATGATATAGAGTATAAAAGTATGGATAATAAGTAAAATATAAAATGGTTTAGGTGGAACAGAATTGTAAAGTTACTTACAATTAGCGAAAATTAAAAGCAAGTTACAATGTGTATTAAATTAAAAGATTAAAAGTTAAATGATATAAAGTATAAAAGTATAGATAAGTAAAATATAAAATGGTTTAGGTGGAACAGAATTGTAAAGTTACTTACAATTAGCGAAAATTAAAAGCAAGTTACAATGTGTATTAAATTAAAAGATTAAAAGTTAAATGATATAAAGTATAAAAGTATGGATGATAAAGTAAAATATAGAATGGTTTAGGTCGAACAGAATTGTAAAGTTTCTTACCAGATTGTAATGAGACTAATTATACAGAAGATTGGGAATGGTTGCCTGTTGAAAGAATTCCATTGGGACGATGGAGCCGGGCGGAGTGATGGTGGATTTCTTTTGAAAGTTTATTTGGCAATGTTTAAATTGAAAGCGGAACTGTAATCGTTGAGGGTTGCTGGATATGAGGATGTAAAGGGACTCAAGTATGCGGAGGTCGATTAGTTGGTTGGCTGAGTTGATGATTTTGAAATGGAGGAAAGTAACGGGTGGTTGTGGAGGTGGCAGTGAAGAAGAACTTCACAGCCCCTGAACAAACCTCCAAATCTGCAATAAGGGATCACTGCCACCTCCACAACCACCCGTTACTTTCTCCAATTTCAAAATCATCAACTCAGCCAACCAACTAATCGACCTCCGCATACTTGAGTCCCTTTACATCCTCAGTATCCAGCCAACCCTCAACGATTACAGTTCCGCTTTCAATTTAAACATTGCAAATAAACTTTCAAAAGAAATCCACATCACTCCGCCCGGCTCCATCGTCCCAATGGAATTCTTTCAACAGGCAACCATTCCAATCTTCTGTATAATTAGTCTCATTACAATCTGGTAAGAAACTTTACAATTCTGTTCCACCTAAACCATTCTATATTTTACTTATCATCCATACTTTTATACTTTATATCATTTAACTTTTAATCTTTTAATTTAATACACATTGTAACCTGCTTTTAATTTTCGCTAATTGTAAGTAACTTTACAATTCTGTTCCACCTAAACCATTTTATATTTTACTTATCTATACTTTTATACTTTATATCATTTAACTTTTAATCTTTTAATTTAATACACATTGTAACTTGCTTTTAATTTTCGCTAATTGTAAGTAACTTTACAATTCTGTTCCACCTAAACCATTTTATATTTTACTTATCCATACTTTTATACTTTATATCATTTAACTTTTAATCTTTTAATTTAATACACACTAACTTGTTTTTGATTCTCGCTAATTGTTGTGCCATTTTAATTTGTTGTTCGTTTCTATTTATTATACTTATTTATTTTTACTTGTTTTAAATTTTTAGCACTGATGATGGAAATTGAATTTTTCCGAAACGTTTCTTAATAAACATGTACCATCTTTTCGTCCTCCTATTCCTTAGAACAAACCATTCAACTAAGTATATGTATATATATATATATATATATATATATATATATAGGTGGCTTCTCACCTGTAGTCCGCTGTTCTCCCTTTTCTAGTGCCTTTTCTCCGTCTCCGTTTCTCTTTCTCGTATTCCGCCTCGCCATGATATCCGCTACCATATAGCGGGAAATGGCGGTAAACGCCCCAATACAAAAAAAAAAAAAATATATATATATATTGAACTAAAGATGTAATTTTTACGTCTTTAATGTGCATTTTACAATCTAAAATGTAAATTTTCTTTATAAAATGATTTCTGTTTTTTTCACAGATTCAAATTTTTAAGTTATACTTTTGTATTAGTATACATCAAAAAGTTAAATTTACAGAAGTTGAATGGTATATACAGTGTGATGAAAAAGTCACTGCTCACCACGACCAATACATTGTGATGCATAGTGATTTTTTTTATCACACTGTACATAGTCAGATTTAAATTATCACAAAGTATTTGTAGATTTAATTTTCCTGTACAGTGTTTCGTGTGTGTAATTTATCTTGTAAAAACCATTACATACGTACATAAATACGTACAAGTGTATTACACGCAGAAAATAATTAGTTGAAACAATTGAATAATTTAACGATCAAAATGTGTTTCACGCAACCATAAAAATAAGCATGGTTGGCGCTTGTAGTCAGCGCATAGTTGGACCACTTGGATTAGTTGTTAAATAGTTAACCATGTTAAGTATTTATTATTATTATTATTTCTTAGACGTGCTACAAAGTTATATAAACACAAATACACTGTAAATAAAGCATGAAGATTTAAAAACGTTTGGTTCTCTATTATGTGTAAAAATAGATTAGGGAAAGGTTTCTCTTAGAAGTAGGTTCCAAATTTTGGACCGCATATACACTAACCGGGAACTTACTGGTTTCCCTTTTGACCTTACATTCAAAACAAACAAAATATTTGCTTGGATTTTAGACGAACAAAGTAGGATTTTCTTATTTTTTATTTATTACGTAGTATTTTTTAATTTTATTTTTATTAAACACACCTAAGACTATATTTACTCGGGAGTCAATCATTTTAAAATTTTCCACCATAGTGTCAAATTCAATTCCAAATCCAGTTCACCGTCTTGCTGAAAGAAGGTAATAGTTGAAAGATTTAATCATCTTAGTTTCCCTGTCGCTATGTTTTGAATGTGCGATAGAAAGGTCTTGAAAGAAGTCCTCCCAGCCAAGTGGATCGGTAGAGGTGGACCAATTGCTTGTGCACCTCGTACACATGACCTGTCCCCGTTGAACTACTTTTAAGGAGCCGCGGTAAAAGTGTTATTTATTCATCAACTCCGCATTCTTTGGAGAACTTATAGTCAGGATAACAAATGCAGTTCATGAAATCACTCAGTACGAACTGGAGGATGTTTTCAAACCATTGCAAAATCGGATTGAATGATGTATCGTGAGAGATGAAGGTTATAATGTTTCAGGCCAACAAAGACTCTAGGATCCACTCATGGCTGGTCTACCTAACTGTGTTCGTAATTGTGTATTGTGCATGTCCTCCGTGGTGGCGGAGAGGACCTACAATTTTACGTGGGTTCCGAACCACAAAAGCCTTAATTTTACTCCCTTAAACTATACCCAATCTATCAACATATGCGTCTAATCGATTTTTAGATATGTTTATAGAAGTGCTACTAATTACTGCTGGCAAACTTTTCCACCTATTCACTATTCTATGCGTAAAAAAGTTTTTGGCAAATGCTGTCTCGAACCTTCTACTTGTCAACTTACACCCGTTATTTCTAGTCTTATTATATTGAGATATTTCGAAAAAGCTATCTCTATCTACGTTATCGAACCCATTCATAATTTTGAAAACCTGGATTGGATCACCCCTTAGCCTCCTAGTCTCGAGTGTAGTCAATTTTAACTCCTTAAGCCTATCCTCGTACGACTTCGACCTAAGCGACGGAATCATCTTAGTTGCTCGTCTTTGAAATCTTTCAATTTTGTCTATATCTTTTCGCATATGCGAATTCCAAAATTTGATCGCGTACTCCAAATGGGGTCTAACTAATGATTTATAAAGAGGAACAATAATATCGCGCGATTTGTACTCAAAATTCCGAGCTATAAAACCTAGCACTTTGTTCGCTTTATTGACTGCTGCTGTACTTTGTTTCGCTACTTTTAAATCACCAGTGACTATAACTCCTAATCTTTTTCCTGCTCTACGCTTGTTAACTCCTTCCCTGACATACTATACGCAAAATTATCGTTACGCGAACCTATATGTAAAATTTTGCACTTATCGACTTTAAATCTCATTTGCCATGTGACTGACCAATCAACGATTTTATTCAGATCTTCCTGAATTTTACCTCTATCTTCGTCATTAATCGCCCTACCACCCAACTTCGTGTCATCCGAAAACTTTGAAACTGTACTGACTAGGCCGACATTTAAATCGTTAATATATATAAGAAAAAGCAAGGGGCCCAAATACAGAACCCTGAGGAACGCCGCTCGCTACATTAGCCCAAGACGACTCAGCTCCATCAACGACCACCCTCTGTTTCGTACCTCACAACCACTCTTCTATCCAATTTATTACTACACCCCTGATTCCATGAGCCTTAGTTTTTTCAATGAGTTTTGTGCGGTACGGTGTCAAACGCTTTTTGAAAATCTAAATACACTACATCTACCACCCGATGACTATCATAAACTTCAACCACGCTTTGAAAAAATTCTAAAAGATTAGGTTATGGTGAGGCCTACAAATCTATAGTGTATTAAAAACTTTAATTGTTGTGCTTTCATATGCCGTTTACGGTTTGTTTCTATCAAAAGTTATTAAGGTTTAAAGTTGCACAAGCACTTTGTAACTATCCTGTATTTTCATTCTATATTTTGGGCACCCAGTTTTGGTGGCGGACTCTGGGAGGTGAAGGTCTGGTTCCCCCCGCCTGCTGACTCCTGGGTGGGGTTGAATTGGCAGCTTACCCTGTTTATGCTCGAACTAAAGGTGACCCTTAGGGGTACACTCTTCCTCACGCGCGTCGTGAGAAAATGAGCTTCTTGAATGTTCCTGGATCATCCTATATTTGACGGGCATTATTGTAAGTACTTTTAATTGCAATAACTGCACTCAAATAAGATTGAAAGTGGGAAACTAGGAACTAGTGGGACTCGAACCCGCGTTACGTGGATTCTACAATCTTCTATACCTATACATTAGTTTTATAATCGATGTGACCCAATCTTTTCAGCTACAACAATGTTTTATTATGGAGAAATGGTGTCGAAAGATGCAGTCTGTTGCATGTTGCTGCATCTTAGTTTCTGGACTACATTAGTTGGGCTGAGCGCTGTGTCAGTTTCTGGCCCGCCTGAATGATTATTTATCTTAAGGTTTCATTTTCGTTATAAGCCTTTTTCTTTGTTTCAGTGAATGATACCGGATGACGTAATGAGTAAAACACACTGTACGCTGCGTGAAAGATAGCAGGGAAAGCGGTTCGACTTTGGGTAAGGTAAAAGTGTTTTCACATTTATTTCTCAGGAGGAGAATAGGAGGCAACACTCTCCTCCACCAAATGAGGCGGAATGCTGGAAAGAGGTCAACCTGCGCAGGTTGTTCCTGAACCATCGTTTGAAGCAAAAAAAAATATATATATATATATGTGTGTGTGTGTGTATCGTGTCTCTCTTTCCTGAATGCTGGAAAGGTTATAATTTTGAGAGTTGACACTCTTTTAAATTGAAAGGATGTTAACGGCCTAATAACTGAATGGTTAGAAATTCTATTATTAACAAACGTAAAATTTAATAAAGGAAATTAACATAAAATTCCATAACATTAATTGACAATAACATTCAATTAATATCATTCGGTAAAAAGCATATATATACAGTATATATATATATGTAAAGAACGACGCTTGTGTAGAAGAGCGTTCCGCACAAGATGAGGAGGGAGAACAAGCAAATGAACCCGGGATCATCCAATTGCCGGTCGGATATGTTAACCATTACACCAAGGACCCAGATTAGTCAGTACTCGTAATTCCCCTACATACGAGCGGAATCAAATGCCCTGAGGGGGCACCTTCGCATGCCGTATATATATATATAATATATATATATATATATATATATATATATATATATATATAATATTTCAACTGCAAAGAACACGCAGTATAATTAACGTAAAGAACGACGCTTGTATAGAAGACATTCCGCGCAAGATGAGAGGGAGAACGAACAAATGAAAAAATGAGGTAACCCGGTTTCTACGCGTATGTAGGAGAATTACGACTTCTGATCGAGTGAGGCCCATGGTGTAATGGTTATCATATCTGACCGGCAATTGGAAGATCCCGGGTTCGATTCCCGGGTGGTTACCTCATTTTTACATTTGTTCGTTCTCCCTCCTCATCTTGCGCGGAATGTCTTCTATACAAGCGTCGTTCTTTACGTTAATTATACTCCGTGTTCTTTGCAGTTGAAAATGTATATATGTGCGGCATGCGAGAGGTGCCCCCCTCGGGGGCATTGGTTTCTGCGCGTATGTAGGAGAATTACGACTTCTGATCGAGTGAGGCGCATGGTGTAATGGTTATCATATCTGACCGGCAATTGGAAGATCCCGGGTTCGATTCCCGGGTGGTTACCTCATTTTTTCATTTGTTCGTTCTCCCTCCTCATCTTGCGCGGAATGTCTTCTATACAAGCGTCGTTCTTTACGATATATATATATATATAATTTTTTTTTTAATTTTTTTTTTACATAATTTATATAATCAATATCGTGTTTTTTTCGCATGTTTTAACTAAATTTATAAACAAATAGATCGGTTTTTAATATTATTGATTAACTTTTAAAAATTTTGAAATTAAAAAATCTGCCCACGCTTCATTTGGTTTTATTCGTGTAAAAAGATTCAACAAATAATATTAAAAAAAATACCCACTTGCCTAAGTTTGGGTGTAAAATTTCTTGATTTTTATCAAATTGATATATCGCTGCCCAAGACTTACTTAGCTATTGTTATTTTTTGTCTTTTATTTTTCTGCTATGAGTGCCGCGTTCTAGAGTAACCTTAAGCATTACTTTTTTTTATAAGGTGTAGCAATCTTTGCTATGTTCTTCGTATATTCTTTGAATAGTCTTTAAATATTTTTAATTGGAGAAAAATGTATATAATGAATTACCTTATAAATAACTCTGCGCTTCTCTGATGTTTATATTGTGTGTGTTATGTTCTTGGCTACCCTACGGAACCGCGGCAATCTTTAGGATACATAGAGAGCTCTTCTCGACGCGAATGTGTGTATCGCGACATTAGCAGTGTCGCCGTAGTTTCAGACATTTTTTTAAATGGCATTAAATATTATGAATAAGGGGATATAATAGAGGTTAGGATAGTCTAGATTAGGTAAGGTTAAGGTAATTACGTTTTTAGATTAGGTTAGATGTCGCCATCCACAACTGAAAATGTGTAAATGTCGCAGTTTTGTAAGGTAGCAAAACGTGTGTGTGGTGTGTGTGTGTGTGTGTGTGCATGTTTTAAATAAGAATTTTTTTTTACCCCAGCATCATTATATAATACTAAATATCTACAAAACTCCAATATACTGTGTGTATGTGTGTGTATATATATATATATATATATATATATATATATATAATATATATATATATATATATATAAACCAAACAAATCTTTAGCCTTTGGCAGATAATTTGGACTTGTAAACTTGAGTATGTAGCGAGTATATCTCTCTGAAAGATCTTCGGAACCTCGTGATAGAGTAACCTTTTTATAACCTTTTTTCTATTTATGATTATCTTTACTGTCATATTTGTTTAATTTCATGATGAACACGTCACAGTAAAGAAGGAACAGGATTTTAATGGAAAACAACGTGTTTATTCAAGGCGGGGAAAGGAAAGAATATATTACGAAATGATCTATTGATCTCACGAAGAGGTTCTTCGCTGATCTTTATCGTTTTGAATTAGATATAACCCGACTGCTTTAGTAATTTTAGTT
>JAJOZX010009573.1:30000-60000 GCA_023014485.1 Bathynomus jamesi | reverse complement strand
AACCGATAGATTCGACTATAGCAGAACTTAAATTGAACGATTTCAAACTTCTTGTTGCGGTTATATATAGGCCCCAAATCAAACAGCTGCTACGGACGAAGCGTTATATCGTGAACTAGAGAGAATAATCGGTAGTGAGCAGGCTTTAGTTATGGGTGACTTTAATTGCGCCAACGTGAATTACGATACAATGCAGGGAGACGCGGAAGGTAATCGTTTAGTTAATTTTCTCGAGGATAGCTTTCTTATTCAAAAGGTTGGGGAACCTACGAGGTTGGACAGTATTTTAGATTTAGTAATAATTACGGATGATAGGCTAATTACTGATCTTCAAGTAATAGAACCGTTGAGCAATAGCGATCACAATATGGTAGAGTTTGTCCTCTCAGTAAGTCACTCGAAACCAACTAACTCGACTAAAATTCCTAGCTTCCAGCACGCAGACTTTAGTAAATTTCGAAATAAATTTTCACACGTCAATTGGGAAAACGTAATGGGGAACTCCAACGCAAAACTAATGTGGGAATCGTTCGTAACGGTATTTAGGACTATAAATGAGGAATGTGTACAATACAAAATTAAGCGTGCGAAAGTAAACAACAAGCCTTGTGGTTTACTTCTAGAGTAGGAGACATTATAAAGAGTAGAGAGAGGGCTTATAGGCTATACAAGTGCGATAAAGATAATCTGTTGTTACGAAACAACTACATATCTCTAAGGCGTGAAGCTAAAAGTGTAATAAAAAAGTCAAAACGCGAATTTGAAATCTCCATAGCTCGTGACGGTAAAGAAAACCCCAAGCGATTCTTTCAATACGTCAATAATAGAAATCCAGTAAAAAGTGTCTTAGGTCCATTAAAAAATGGAAATGGAGATCTAGTCTCTGAAAACAAGGAAATGGCTACCTTACTAAACGAATTTTTTACGTCAGTTTTTACTATAGAAGATGTAACGAATATCCCTCCGGTCATAGACATAATACCTTTTGATAATGGTAATATTTTGGATAATATTGTCGTTAGTGAAGGGGAAGTAATGCGCTATATTGATAAAATGAAAACGCGTAAATCACCGGGTCCGGATTCCATATATCCCATACAACTAAAAGAATTAAAAGATAGCATTGTTGTGCCGCTAACAAAGATTTTTAATGCGTCTATTTCTGAGGGGTGCGTACCAGATAATTTCAAGTTAGCAAACGTAACACCTATCTTTAGAAAGGCGATAAAGGTGCGGCGGGAAATTATAGGCCAATCAGTTTAACGTCTGTTGTAGGTAAGCTACTGGAATCAATAATTAGGGATCGTATAGTCGAACACTTAGAAGTGCATAATCTGGTTAGAAATACGCAGCACGGTTTTAGGCGAAACAAATTTTGCTTAACTAATCTTTAGAATTTTTCCAAAGCGTGGTTAACGTTTACGATAGACATCGGGCGGTTGATGTAGTGTATTTAGATTTTCAAAAAGCGTTTGACACCGTGCCGCACAAAAGACTGATTGAAAAAACTAAGGCTCATGGAATCAGGGGTGGAGTAATAAATTGGCTAGAAGAATGGTTGCGAGGCAGGAAACAGAGGGTGGTCGTTGATCGAGCGGAGTCGTGTTGGGCTAATGTAGCGAGTGGCGTTCCTCAGGGTTCTGTATTGGGCCCCTTGCTTTTTCTTATATATCTTAACGATTTAGATGTCGGCCTAGTCAGTACAGTTTCAAAGTTTGCGGATGACACGAAGCTGGGTGGTAGGGCGATTAATGACGAAGATAGAGGTAAAATTCAGGAAGATCTGAATAAAATCGTTGTTTGGTCAGTCACATGGCAAATGAGATTTAACGTGGATAAGTGCAAAATTATGCATATAGGTTCGCGTAACGGTAATTTTGCGTATAGTATGTCAGGGAAAGATTTAACAAGCGTAGAGCAGGAAAAAGATTTAGGAGTTATAGTCACTGGTGATTTAAAAGTAGCGAAACAAAGTACAGCGGCGGTCAGTAAGGCGAACAAAGTGTTAGGTTTTATAGCTCGAAATTTTGAGTACAAATCGCGCGATATTATAGTTCTTCTTTATAAATCATTAGTTAGACCCCATTTGGAGTACGCGGTCCAATTTTGGAATCCGCATATGCGCAAAGATATAGACAAAATCGAAAGAGTTCAAAGACGAGCAACTAAGATGATTCCGTCTCTTAGGTCAAAGTCGTACGAGGATAGGCTTAAAGAGTTAAAATTGACTACACTCGAGACTAGGAGGTTAAGGGGTGATCTAATCCAGGTTTTCAAAATTATGAATGGGTTTGATAAACGTAGATAGAGATAGCTTTTTCGAAATATCTCAATATAATAGGACTAGAAATAACGGGTGTAAGTTGACAAGTAGAAGGTTCGAGACAGCAGTTGCGAAAAACTTTTTTACGCATAGAATAGTAAATAGCTGGAATAGTTTGCGGTAGAAGTAATTAGTAGCACGTCTATAAACATGTTTAAGAATCGATTGGACGCGCATGTTGATAGAAAGGGTATAGTTTAAGGTAGTAAAATTAAGGCTTTGTGGGGATAGATCCCACAGCTCAACACAAGTGTTGTGGGATATAGGGAGGCAGCGTCTTGGGTTAGGGGATACTCTCTGTCTTTACACACCCCATTTAAAGAGATTCCTCTGCCGAGCGGTGCCCCCATAGTACTGTGAGGTATTGAAAAAACTCATGATCTTCACTTGCCCCACAAACACCTTTAAATGGGAGACCCATAATGGGTGCACACATTTCTACATTACTGTACAGTCTTTACAGCCACACCTACACTTTTCCTCGTAAGTGTATATATTGTAATGTATATGGTTGTAAATTTGACTTGGTCCGCAATCGATATGAACCGTGACTTGATGGATACCGTAATGAAATTGACTGGATTCTTTGGATCTGATATATTTGCATGTCCGTTATATAATAGATATAGAGTGTAACATATTTGTGGATAGTAGTCTATTATGACTTGATCCTCTGGATCGAGAGATTCTATCTTTAGTTTTAAATCGATAATTAATTATTTTTAAATTGATAATGTATATGGTTGTAAATTTTGACTTGGTCCGCAATCGATATGGACCGTGACTTGATGGATACCGTAATTAAATTGACTGGATTCTTTGGATCTGATATATTTGCATGTCCGTTTAAATAGATATAGAATGTAACATATTTGTGGATAGTAGTCTATTATGACTTGCTCCTCTGGACGAGAGATTCTATCTTTAGTTTTAAACCGATAATTAATTATTTTTAAATTGATAATTATTTAGTTTCGTAAAAATTGGTCGTTGCCAATTTACCGGCAGTTTTTAAATAAGTTTCTTATGTTCTTGTGGTTCGGAACCCACGTAAAATTGTAGGTCCCCTCCGCCACCACGGAGGACATACACAATACACGATTACGAACACAGTTAGGTAGACCAGCCATGAGTGGATCCTAGGGTCTTTGTTGGTCTGAAACATTATAACATTACATTATTATAACATTATATATATATATATATAGATATATATACTTACGGACAACGGTGATATGCTTCCATTGCCAAGGGGTAACTAAAGGAAAGCTGTATCCCAACTCCACAATTTTAATTTAGTTACCCCTTAGCAATAAAAGGGTATTAGTAGTGTCTAATCTAATAATATGCAGATAGACACAATGTCGTGTTATATTCTCGTATATATATATATATATATATATACATACACACACACACACACACACACACACTGCTTAGTATCGTTGAGTATGAATCCACCGGCCCCGGATTCGATTCCTGGCGTGCAGCTTACCCAGCTATTCATCCTTAAATAATAGGTCGGTAGATAAATGGGTACCCTGAGTAGCCTAGTGGTTAAGACGCTGGGCTGTTGATTGGGAGGTTGTGAGATCGAGTTCGGGCGAAGACTTAGTAATTTCAGAATTTCCTGGTGGTTTGTGGTTCGTATTCCATGTTAAGCTGTAAGTCTAACGTGGAGTAACAAGCTTGATCTTCGTCAGAATGAACAATTTGGACGAGAGCAAAACGAAGATTACCAATATATATATATATATATATATATATCCCGCAAGGGGGTTCTAAGCTCGTGCTCTTGAGTGCTCTTTGTGCTCGTTTGTACGTGCTTGTTCCAGGAGGTTTCACGTGCGCCCTCCCGGCCCTAGCACCCAAGGATGATGGGGCTCGACCTTGCAGTCCTTGTCATCCTTGGTCTTTTTCCACTTCGACTGTCCCCCTCCACCCTTTCTTTTTCCTCTGTCTTTCCTCTCACTTTTTCTTTGTTTTTCCGCCGAGATATGCCCTTTTAAATAGAGGCGATTCGGTTCTTCCCGAACTTAAAAAAAAAAAATATATATATATATATATAAAAGAGGGACGACAAGCTTGACCGTCGTGAAATGAAGAATCATCGCACTGAACATTTGAAGGGTTGAAAGGTGTGTATATATATATATATATAAAAGGGTAGTAGCAGTGTCTAATCTAATAATATGCAGATAGACACAATGTCGTGTTATATATATATATATATATATATATATACACACACACTGCTTAGTATCGTTGAGTATGAATCCACCGGCCCGGATTCGATTCCTGGCGTGCAGCTTACCCAGCTGTTCATCCTTAATAATAGGTCGGTAGATAAATGAGTACCCTGAGTAGCCTAGTGGTTAAGACGC
Organism: Bathynomus jamesi; assembly: GCA_023014485.1. NCBI lineage: Eukaryota > Metazoa > Arthropoda > Malacostraca > Isopoda > Cirolanidae > Bathynomus > Bathynomus jamesi. Next base: position 55,293 of record JAJOZX010009573.1, on the reverse strand, counting down.
TGGGCTGTTGATTGGGAGGTTGTGAGATCGAGTTCGGGCGAAGACTTAGTAATTTCAGATAATATATATATATATATATATATATATATCTATATAATATATATACGGTCATTAATATTATCGCTTCAACGCTATTTGAGAAACAATTCAAATTCTTCCTTTAAGATATGAAAACCTTTTCACAAAGAATGAGTACCCATTTCTCCGAAGTGATACCAAGCAACACGCAACGGTTCCCAAATCACATGGAATGAATTTCTTTGTCTTAATTCAGGCTGATTAGTAAGGAATTTGGGTATTGCTCTTCGATATATATATATATATATATATATATATATATATATATATATATATATATATATATATATTCAGGTTTGTATGGCAGTTGAGTGAAATAATCAACCTTAATTTTAGGTCAAACTTAACCATAAAATTTCTATAAGAATTTTACAATATAGAGAGGGTTGACAAAAGTAAATAGGCACCGTCAGTTTTTCCATAGCTTTTGATTTGATATAATAAAGCACACATTTCAATGATAACGTTGCTGTTTGCTCTTGAGGACAGTCATCGTGGTGTCTATTTACATTTGTCAACCTTTTCTATATATATATATAATATATATATATATATATAACCTTTGGTTTGCTTCCGCCCGAATTGTTCATTCTAACGAAGGTCAAGCTTTTCACTCTACCTTAGACCTGCAGTTTAACGTGGAATCCGAACTACGCCCCACCAGCAGCCCAGTGTCTTAACCACTAGGCCACCCAGGGTACCCTTTCATCTATTAACCAATTTCTTTATTGTGCGGAAGGATAAACAGCTGGGTTTTGCTGCGCGCCGGCTACCGTCACCAGGTCTCGATTCCGGGGCGAATGGATTTGTAGTCAGCGACGCTAACCACTACATCACCGAGGCGCATTTCCGAATATAAGACGAGGTTTTTGTTCAACATCACGACCTTTTAAAAAATACACCTCGTCTTATATTCGCGGATATATTCACGTGAACTCGTAATGTGTCATACGGTGTTTTTACGTGTTACGGTGTTACTAATATCCGGTGACCGTAGACGAACATTTCTTGAAAGTTTGTATTTTGTATCATTTTCTATGAAAAAACACTTTGTTTGGCAAGTTTTTGTTTATTTTTCTACAAATTATTTTTTAAATATGAATAATGAAAATGTCATATGCCGATGGTTATCGTCAACAGTAGTATGTGACATTTTTTAAATTTCAAACAAAATTTGTTAACATCCACCACAAAGTGAGGATGGTTTTATATGTGAAGCCGTCTTATATTCGGGCCAATACGGTATATATACACAGGGTGCTCCAGAAAATGTTACCATTTAGTGCTTCAAAGTTATTATTATTATTAAAAAACATTAATTATTATTATTATTATTATTAAAAAACAAGCAAATAAAACACAAAATACTTACATAAACAAAAAAAACACAACTGTAAGTGGCAAGCAATGACGTATGATGTGGTAAATTTTTTTAACCACCCTGTAGGCCATATATATATATATATATATATATATATATAAGAAAATATAGCACCTAGCAATCTCTATTACAGGTATCCAAAGAAAATCTTGTAAAGAAATTATGTTCCACAGTGTTCTACAATGTATATGATATATACGAACAGCTAAAATATACTCCGTATAGTGTATGGGGTATAATAATTATACAGAAGTATAAGAAGAAGGAATGTGATCACGCATAAATTATATAAAAATTACCGTAATTTAGGCTTCGTTTCAGTTATTGAGAGTATATTACACTTTTTACGTAACTCGGACATTATTAATTTGAGTTACAATTGATTCAAATTACAATATATGAATTTTAATTGCAGCTATGTAAGAGTTATAGTATAAATTTAAAAAGTATATATACGTACACGAGTATATTTTGGAATTATTATTATTTTTTTTTAATGTTACCCTTCTAATTTTGTTGTTTTCTTTTATTGAATTAAAATAGTGGTTGCCACCTTATCGATAAATCTGATTATTGGAACTAATTGCTTATGGGCACATGTATTATTTCCATCGTAGTCCTTCTTCGCTTCGAGTAACTCTCAATCTTCATAATTAAATCGTGACTCAATTTACTTTTCAGTTCGCTCTTGTAAAGTACCTCGATTGGGATGATAACGTTTTTTCCTTGGCTTTAAAACGTTTCTTATATAATAAATTAAGGAAGTGAATTACATTGTAAATGTACACATATATATATATATAATATATATATATATATATATATATATATATAAAAGTATCCTTTTTTTTGTGCCCACTATTCAGAAAAGTAATTGGTTCGTCTCTATAACTACGGCTTCGAATCTGATAATGTCAAGCGCTTAGACATAAAAGCAAAAAGAAATACATAGAATAAAGTGTGTGGGGGGGGGGGGGGGTAGCACGCGCTCCATAGTCCAAATTAAAATAGCAAACGATGCGGCAATCCAGTAGCAAGCGAGAGAGAGAGAGAGAGAGAGAGAGATTAAAAACATAGCGGCTCTTGTTACCTTTCTCTCCCGGGGGAATGCCGCTTTCTTAATCTAGAACGTATGAGTACTTAATCATAGCTTTTAATCTAAGTAAATAAAGAAACCAGAGTTATCCACGCAAACATGATCATTACAGCTCCTATTGTGTTATTCATACGGGGCTTCGTAATTGTTCAATTACATTGTTATATATACTTTTTTTTTTAATATTGTTATTGCTTTCCCTCGTGGGCATACTTTTCGGATAGAGGTCAAATAAATAAAATTTTTATGGGATTCTAATACCACATTTCCAGAGAAATCTTAATGTAATGTATTATGTTATCAAATATGATACACACACACACACACACACACACGCGCGCGCGCGCGCGTGTTTGGTTACCCTTACGAAACCGCGACATTTTCCCATTTTCAGTTGTACATGGCGACATTTAATCTAATCTAAATAGCCTAACCTAATCAAATCTAACTAATCTGGCGTAACCTAACCTAACCTCACCTTCATTATATAATTTTCTTCATGTTATGAAAATATTTTCAATTAAAAATAAGTATGAAACTATATAGCAAAATCGATAATGTTGCTTCACGCATGCTCGCGATGAGTTCGGCGTGTATCTTAAAGATTGTTGCGGTTTCATAAGAGAAAAATAAAGGACTAGGAAGCATTGTAATGTGTGTGTGTGTGTGTGTGTGCGCGCGCGCGCGCGTGTAGGCCCTGCCACTGCATGAAGAGTCTCTAATGTAGATGTGAATAACATTCCTGATATTTTAAAGGAAGTAAAACGGTTCGTTTCACTGTAAAAATTACAGGTTTTCTTGCTGCCAAATTATGATGTAATTATTTCTTCAGCATCTTTTTTTTTTTTTGTAGGACGAAGGAAAGCGACTGATGCGTACGTTTCTTTTCTTCCTTAAAAATTAAATGTAATTTACGCCATTAGAAGCGCAATAGTTCTGTAGGATATCAAAGAAATAACTACACCGTAACTTGGTGGCAGATAAGATGCCACCTATCAGGAAATTTTTCAAGTTTTCCTTTTTTATTTCAGTGTATGACTGACCAGTGGTGAGCTGGAGCCGGTTCGCACCGGTTCGCGCGAACCGGTTGTTAAAATTTTGAAGCATTTAGAACCGGTTGTTAAAAATTGTTACGAAAACAAATATTGTTATAAAATGATCTTAAAACCGAATAATCTTATAAAACGGTGTACAAAATAATACGGCGTACAAAATAAACTTCAAATGCAAAGGAAAAATAGCACTATCTGGCCATTTGGAAATTACTACCTAATTAGTATTAAATAAGGTATGTATTTAAATGTTCTTCAAAATAATAATTTCTTTCTTTGTGTTATCTTGAAGCTATTTTGTAATTACTACCTAATTAGTAATAACTAATACAGTATACTTAAATATTCTTCATATTTTCTTCTTTTCAAATTTATTAAATTTTTTTTTTGTTTATTGTTAAGTACGAGTACAACTCCCAATGACACAATGCACTGCCACTTCTTATGGAGAAAGGTACAAAAACTACATACTGTGGCACATCCTTTAAATCAGAACTTTTTATATAGGGAACTGGTTGTTAAAATTTTGGCAGCTCATCACTCTGTATGACCCCTGATTTTCTGAGTATTCATTACTATATAAGGAAAAGAAACGAAAGACAATAGGTGCCATAATTTGGAGGTGCAAATTATAAAGAAATTTTAAAAATCATTAGAGTGCCATAGCTGCAGTTACTTAGATTGCAAAGATACCCTGAAAAGTGTCTTCATGGATGCGAGAACCGATCACATACCTTAATACCGCACTCAATGACTAAGAGATCTTTTCCTCTTAACGCTTTGGGCTCATATCTTGAAGTCGCTGACATGCTGTGCGTGTGGCAGCATAAACATTCTCTGGTTCTCCATTATAGTTAATGAGTTAAACTGTACTATTGTATAGGATTTAATAACTGTATATTTTGGCATTTAACGTGTCTACTGTACAAATTGTACTGTTAACAACTCAATAATGAATAGTGTGCCCAGCCTTATCAACACTGTAAAAAAGCTGTTGGTATTTTAATTCAAACTGGGTATCACAAAACGTTGTTGAGCCGGCTACATCACTCGGGGAATTTTGAAAACGAGGAGGAGAACCTAAAATATTTACTTATTTTCAAAACTAAAGAAGTAGTAATATAGTAATTTTAACTTTCGCGGCATCCCGGAGGATTTTCGTCTCCCACTATTTAACATCCAATTCTCCCCCTTGACCCTCAGCACCTCGTAACTTCAAACTGAGCTAATGCAGTTTCGGTATTGACGTAATAAATGGAAAGTGTTCTGAGTCACTTGAAATTTCAATACTTTCAGTTACTTTACATTTTCAGTTACTTATTTTTGCCATTTCCATGAAATTACGCAGCACCCGGTTGGCAAACATTAGGTTATATGATGCTTAATTTGGGTTAAAATAACTCAGTAGTGTGAAGCAACTTCGGTTAAAATAACTCAGGGTAAAGGGAGAGAACTTCCGATTTCCGGACAACCTGAAAATTTTTTTTAATTTGGTTAAGTAAACTGTGACACACATTGGTGGACATAATAGTGATGAAAGTGTTAAACTCTGAACAAAGGAAGATTTTCCATCCTTTGTTAATCATTCTAAGGCAGGGATTAAGTTCCCTGTCACCCATCTATCGATAATAACCATTTAGGAGGATTAGAAACTAGTACACTGCTCAAGCCAACTAATACGGTGCATTGAGCTAAGTATTGGATTATTACGAGAGTTTTCTTGATTCCTATTTATAAGACTGAAAACTAGCGTTTTAGGTATGGGTTTATACGAGTTACTGACTTGAATTTGCAGGACGTTTCTTGGTGTTATTACTCCTCTCTCTCGACTGAGGCCTCAATAGTAAACTTTATTAGGATTTGAATGTCACTTCACTTCGAGTATTTTGATCTGAAGGAAGAACGTATGCCTAAAACACTAGTTTTCAGTTTTATTTTTGGGTAAACTCTGTCTGTCTGTGCGCATAAAAAAAAATGACAGCCAACCCATATGGCTAATTCAACCATGCACTGATTTCACTGACCATACTTACATATTTGCATTTCTGGAAAAAACTTGAATAGTTATTCGGATTAGAGGACAAATAGTTAAAAATCATATAGTTGATTCTTGTAACCAATTTCACACACACACACACACACACACTTATATATAATATATATATATATATATATATATATTATATATATAATATATATATATATATATATATATATATACAGAGTGTTTCATAACATGTGGGACGCACTTTCAGGATGGATTCAGGACCTGAAAACAATGAAAAAAGTTTATATACGGCCTTGCCGATTGTAATGTTTCGTACACTCTATGACATGTTTCAGTGGTTCTAGGTAAACTCGGTCCCGAAAACTCGGTCCCGAAAACTCGGTCCCGGAAAACTCGGTCCCGGAAAACTCGGTCCCAAGAAAACTCGGTCCCGGAAAACTCGGTCCCAGAAAACTCGGTCGGTCCAGGAAAACTCGGTCCCGGAAAACTCGGTCCCAAGAAAATTGGGTACCATGAATGAAAACAATTAAATTAAACTTTCAGGTAGTGGAGGAATTCCGGATGCTTTATGCCTCCAGTTGGTAATAGATCTTGCTAATGTTGGCAGTGTTGGTAAATTAGCACGTGTATCACCATCTAATTCATGAACAGCATCACATAAAAGAAGTCGCGTTGTAGATGATACTGATGTCGCTACCTTTGATTTAATTTCGGCAACTGCAGTTCTTGCTTGAATTGCAGAAGCATGTGCAGGATGGTTTGTTTCCCGACAGTAGCAATAACATTTGGTATATCAGTATTTGAATCAGTATGGACACGAGCACTACACATCCACGTTTTTCACAGCGCCAAAATAACTTTTGACCGGCAGCACTACTTTTATGAACGTCATACACATAATTGCAATTGTCAATTAACTTCTTCTTCCCTCTCTGCGACTCAATGAACGCCACCGCCATTATGGGTTATTCACTGTTAACTATTAAAGCTTTTAGCATGTTGGTGTAAACTAAAACACGTATAAAAAAATTAGTTGGTTGCAAACTAAACATGTATATAAAAATTGGTAAATGGGTAAAACAGTGTCTTTTTGGAAAAACAGTGTCTTTTGAATTTTTTAAAGCCCCCTTTAAAATATGGCTAGATTTTCCAAGAAAATTTTTTTAACGGATAATGAGATATTAACTAAAGAAGAGATAAAGGAACCATCTATAATGTACCAGTGGAGAATAGAAATGCAAGAACTGTAACTGAAGTAATATTGTATAATGTAAAACCCGGCACCAAAATTGTGACAGATGAATTTGAAAAAAGAAAAAGATTCAACAAAATTATCGCTTTATTAAAATATGATGCTTAAGTTTTTCTTTTTTTTTCATTTTTACTTTTTTAATCTTTTTTCTTATTTTTATCTCTTTTCTTATTTTTTTATTGTTCTTGTTTTCAATTTAATTTTTTTTCTTTTTTTTCTTTTTTTATTATTATTATTATTATTATGTATTTACCTTTTTTTTGTTTTTTAATATTTTTTCTCTACTTTTTGGAAAAATTTCACCGTCACCGTCATCGTCACCGTCTTGGGACCGAGTTTTCCGGGACCGAGTTTTCCGGGACCGAGTTTTCTTGGGACCGAGTTTTCGGGACCGAGTTTTCCGGGACCGAGTTTTCGGGACCGAGTTTTCTGGTCACCGTTTCAGTATCGTTGAGTGTAGAGCCATCAGTCCATCAGAGGTGCATCTCGGTGTTTAACTGTTCGTATTCGTAACTTCTTACCGTGAATAAGTGCAGTCCAGTGAAAAAAAGACCCTTAAAAGTTTTTGTGCTATTCACTGATAGTGTGCATTTGAAGTGAGAATGTAGGCTTATTCAAACAGAGAAATGGCAGACATGCATCTCAGTATGGACTTGCCGAGTGTAATTCGGCCGCAGCAAGAGGTATGTATGCGGAAAGGTTTCCGAATCGTCTTCTGCCAGATAAGAAGACCTTTCAGAGAATAGACGAGCGTCTTGGTGATACAGAATCATTCAATAAGCGAGTTTCAGATGGTGGTAGACCAATCAGCGCCAGAACTGTTGGGTTGAAGGAGCGGGTCCTGAATCGCGTGGAGGAACATCCTGGTGTCAGCACCCGAAGGATAGCAGCAGCAGAGGGTGTAAGATACACAACTGTGTGGAGAATTTTAGGGGAACAACAGCTTTACCCATATCACATTCAGATAATACAGGGCCTTACTGAAGCTGATTCCACCACGAGAGGCTTTTTGTACTTGGTTCCTTCAACAGTGTGCTCGCGATCCTCTTTTTCTATCCTCCGTGTTGTTTTCTGATGAGGCTGCCTTCACAAGAAATGTCGTGATCAATTTTCACAACACTCATGACTGGGCCGAAGAGAATCCGCATGCCATCATCCAATCAAGGCATCAACAACAATTTAGTATCAATGTATGGACAGGACTTATTGCCGACAACTTAATCGGTCCTTTTGTTTTGCCTAGAAGATTAACAGGAGAATCTATTCCAATTTTTAAGGAATGATTTAAGCGATTTACTAGTTGAAGTTCCTCTTGGTGTCCGACGTCGTATGTGGTTTATGCATGACGGCGGTCCGCCTCATTTTAGTCGAGTAGCCAGAGACTATTTGGATGACCATTTCCCTGATAAATGGATAGGCCGTGAAGGACCCATTGCGTAGCCTGCTCGCTCCCCGGACCTGAATCCACTCGATTTTTACCTGTGGGGTCATCTGAAATCCATCGTTTACGTGACACCCATTGACAACGTTGAAATGTTTTGGCAACGTGTATAACAAGGATGCCAGAAAATCCGAGCAATACCTGGAATGTTTGAATGCGTCAGACAGTCTATGACGAGGCGTGTTCAGGCATGTATTCAAGCGCAAGACGGTCATTTTGAGCACTTCCTTTAAAGGTAAGGCGGATACTTTCTGGAACACATAACGGGCTGTAACTCGGAAACAAAGCGATTTCGGGCATATGTTTATATAGACTTTTTTTCATTGTTTTCAGGTCCTGAATCCATCCTGAAAGTGGGTCCCACATGTTATGAAATACCCTGTGTAATGTGTAAATATAATTTTTACCCTGGTAGTAAAACACTCGAGTTTTATTTGTGTATATATATATATATAATATATATATATATATATATATATATATATATAGGGAATGAGTTGCAACTATTCTCGATCAATATAACTTTAATTGCAGTAGTATAATAGCATCGAGAAGATATCTCATAAGTAACTTAATTAAAAATTTCACTTCATTTATATCAACTCTGAAACTAATCAGAAAGTTAATTAACTTATGTACTAATTTAAAATCTATTAATTATTATAAACTAGAACTATTTCCAAACTACATAAATACGCGAGTTAATTATAAAAACTTATTAAGAAATATGTATATAATTAATTAATAAAGTTTAAAATGTAAAAAAATTTGATTAATATACACATATAGAAGCAGACCTCGTGTATATATATACTATATAATATCAGCCATTTTAAGGTTAACAAAAGTGGCTGTTTATTGGACTTAACCAAATGTTTAGCAGACGCCAGAAAAAAGGTTTGATTAGTGTCATTTAAGTCGTTGCGAATAAACTGTTTTTCAGTGATTTTTTCTTTAAATTTCTGATGAAATGTTGACGTAGTGAAAATGGAAATTAATTCCCACCCACTGTCATTCCCATTCCCATTCACGGTCCGAAAATGAGAATGATCGAAGTGGGGATTCTTAAATTTCTCCATTTCCAAGTTTCTTGATTTGGGGAAGAGTAAACAGGGGTCTACGACGAGAGTATAAAAAATCTAACTTATCGCGAGAAACCTTATACAGATAGATTGAGAATGGATCGATTTGAGAATTGCCTCCTTTGAACTTCTCATTCCTGGATTAAGAATGAAATGAGAATACCAGTGAGGGGAAAGGAGACTAAAGTAAATTGTCATTCGCATCAAATACATTCAAACGTGAGATTAAATTCCCTTTCCTTTGATGAAATTGTAACTTATCACTTCTTTTTACATACTTTTTAAACTTTCCGAAATTTCGTATCTTCATCAACCGTAAAAATGCCATCTTGAGAGAGAGAGAGAGAGAGAGACGAGAGAGAGAGAGAGAGAGTTATTATTTCCATATTCACTTTTTAAAATATTCCTTTTTAGGTGACTCCATAAATATATATATATATATATATATATATATAATATATCTTATATAGACATGCTTCTCATTTTTTATTATGGAACCCCCTTAAAAAAAAAAAAAATTAGAAAGAAAAAGAAGCTAAAAGCTCTTAAACGACTTCTAAAGTGGCAACACAGCTCGTAATATGCCCGTAAAAACGCTAATCATAACATAGATATATATTTCTGGGTAACATTATAATCATCTTCTCAAGTAATAAAATTCGAAACAACCAAATCAGTGCCCGAAAGATAATATCAAACTATACCCAAATATGTATCTGAAAACGAATTGGGTATCTTTTTTTTTTTTTTTTTTTAAATCAAGGGGTAATTTCAGTAGATCATAATTATGGGTTTGATGTTTAATATATATATTATGATCTTTACAAAGTACAAAATAGAATTAATTAGGTTTTCTCTTTTGGGGGGTGGGATGTAGTGGGGTTCAATATTCATCAGTAATTAATTACATTACGAAGTCCATTAACAGAAATTAAAAAAAAAAAAAAATTATATATATATATATAATATATATAGTTTTCCTGATTTGTTGTAGTTTTAAGACATCAAATTAGGGTCATCTTCTGGTGGTTTTAATTTAGTTTTTAATGTTTAGGTTAAATTAAGATTAAGAAAAAACATGTTTCTATTTCCATAGATGAAAAAAAAGTTTAAAAAAAATATGTGCATAAGTTATGCATAAAAAAAAAGTTAATTATATATTACGAATCTGGATGATATATATATATATATATATATATATATATATATATATATATATTTGTAATTAACATTTTCCTATTTATTTTAATGATGTTAATCTTTTTTTTTAAATAAAATTTTACATTTTTCTTTTCAATTTTATGACCATTCATTATTGATCCATAGACATAAAATTTTATATAAATTATATAATTTGATATATTTATTATTATTATTATTATTATTATCATATATATATATATATATATATATATGTTGAAGTAAAGTGTTCTTCTTTATTACTTTTTATATTGGTCTTTACGTAAATAGGAATATAATTCATTAAGAATTATAAATATACAAATAAACTAATTCATAATCCCGAGTGCAATTGAATTATTAAAAATAACCACAAAAGCTATAATTTATGGGAACCACGTGACTCAAGAACGTTGTTTGATGGGGACGGACGATTCTTTTCGGGGATGGAATGGAGCGAGGGAGCGAGGGAGCGAGCGACGACTCCCTGTTTTTAAAGGATTTACTTCTGGTAATTAATCAAGTGTTAGAATAAAGTGTTTATAATTACATTAATTCTAATAATTACACAGTGTTTCCAACTTGACCATTTTCTTTTTTCCCCAAGATTCGTGCCGGGGGGGGGGGGAGGGGACGAGGTGGTGGAAATTTGGCTCGACCCCATTTTTGTTAAAAATCGACAACCAATTATAATGATCGACAACTTAAAAGCCTTTTGAAATGAGTGTATAATTTGTGAAAGATACAGTATAATATATATATATATATATATATATATATATATACGTACAGGGTGTCCCGTAAGTCTGGACCCATAGGGATTTATAATATATTTTTTTATTGTTGATTATTTATTATTATTATTATTTTTTATTATTTTTATTATGATTTTTATTTGTAGGGCCACTTGAAAGCCAAAGTGTACGATGTCAAACTTCAGAACATTTTCCACCTTAAAGCATGCATTGTGGAGGGCGTGTCAAGAAATTTCTGCGACTGTGATTCAGAAAGTGCTGTCGCAGTGGAGATTGCGTCTTCAAACTATGTGTGCGACACAACGCGGACACTTTGACAGATTATGTAATAAATTTTTGGACTATTTTGTAATTTTATTATTTTTCCCTATGGGTCCAGACTTACGGGACACCCTGTAGACTATATCTATATAATTATATATATATATTTATATATATATATATATATATATATATATATATAAATTTATTATGTTAGAAAAACCTATATTTCTTGTTCTTAAACTAGTATTTGGACTACCGAGTGTAATATTTTATCGACATTTTATCGATATTTTATCAATACCCAGGGCTGGGCATGCACAAATCGGTTTTTAAGTTATTATACGCTTAACTGCATTTCTCCTAAGCTGTGAACGTGCATTATTTTCCAGACAAGAGCCGCGAGAAATACATTAAAACCCTAATCCTTTTTACCTTTACCGTTAAAAAAACAAAAAAAAATTGGAGGTAATGCCTTGCAGTGACGTCACTTTAATTACCAGTTACAGCGAAGGTGTTTACTTACTCGGGTGTAAGCGAGTACGTGTCTACCTTTCTCGACAGATGCGAAAGAAATGGGTGGACATTTGCCCAACAGCAGATAAGTTTTGACAGAGAGAGAGAGAGAGAGAGAGAGAGAGAGAAGAGAGAGAGAGAGAGAGAGGAGAGAGAGAGAGAGAGAGAGAGAGAGAGAGAGAGAGAGAGAGAGAGAGAGAGAGAGAGAGGAGAGAATACTAATTTAGAGCCTGATTTTATCGTGGCCTTAAAAATAAAGGCACATAAATTTTTTTTTATTTTCGTCTTAAAAAAGGTTTCAGTTATTCGAGACATTCTCTGTTCCTCAGATCCTGAAAACAAGCCTTCTACCACTTAAGTCAACAATGAAAGCACACACACACACACACACGATTTTATATATATATATATATATATATAATATATAATATATATATATATTACACACAGACCGTGCATGGAACAAGGAACCTTCAGGGAAAATTAAATCCACTCTAGTCCAAATAAGTAATGATAAATGACAAATACTCACCCATTGTCCACGTTGAACTTCCATCATGAAAAAAAAAAACTAAAGTATTTGTCATTTACCATTACTTATTCGAACTATAGTGGATTTAATTTTCCCAGAAGAGTAGAGTTTTTGTTCCATGCACGGTCTGTGTGTTGCATAAAAGTTTCTCAGAGGACCATTCTGTGTTGTAAATATATATATATATATATAATATATATATATATTATATATATGTAATATATATATATATATATATATATATATATATAATATTATATTATAGATATATATATATATATATATATAGTGTGTGTGTGTGTGTGTGAAAATTATTTCACGAAAGTAACATGTGAAAAATATTTATGATGAATAAAACCACGAAGGGAAAAGAAACACACAGTGGTGCTCAAGCGCTTTCGTCTAATGACATCCTCAGGAACACTGGAGTAGACTGCCCTGAACTCTCTTTCCACTCCAGTGTTCCTGAGGATGTCATTAGACGAAAGCGCTTGAGCACCACTCTGTGTTCTTTTCCCTTCGTGCTTTTATATATATATATATATATATATATATATATATATATATATATATATATATATATTAATGATAATAGTATATTGTGGTGATGATTATTGATTGATTGGAGTGATCTTTTGTTTTTTGGGTTCGGGCATGGAATCCGTTCTCTCCCTATGGGTATCTATCTCACTCACTGAATATTTAACTTAGGGGTAGACAGTATTAATCTGTTCGTATAGTTTTGTTTGCAAATTGTAAGTAATCTTGAAGAATCATAAAATTTTTTTGAGTAAATCATCAATGAAGTAAGTTGGTGAAGGAGAGAGTCGGTCTTTACTTACGAGTCCTACTTTAAGGTAATTAATTCATAGGGAAAGTCGTTACATTTTGTCTAATTCTTCTTTAGTGCTCGAGTCCCTTACACTCATCAAATTAACGCTATTTTATAGTCTAATGGGGTAGTTTAGAGTGCGGGGGGGAGTCTAAAGAATATTTTAATTATTAAAACAATCATTTTTGGGGTTAATCCTACATTGATAATTATCTTACTTAACATTACTATATAACAAAATATAAAATATATAACAATTTCTACGATAAAAAAAAATATATATTTTTAAACCTTTGGAAAAATTTTAATATATTACAAAAGAAGTATTTTGAGAATTAATTCTATCATTTAAGTTTAACCAAAATTAAATGAAGGATGTAATTCATCCTAAATCAAGTCTGTACAATTAAACTGAAAACCAGAAAAATTATATATATATATAATATATATATATCTATATATAGGGTGTCCCCATAAGTCCTTTACCTCCTTTACCCCTCACCTTATTCTAGTAGCAAAAAGGTTCAGGAGTAAAGGAACTTATGAGACACCCTTGATATATATATATATTTTTTTTTAATTGCAAACAAACAGACAGTATAATTAATGTAAAGAACGACGCTTGTGTAGAAGAGCGTTCCGCACAAGATGAGGAGGGAGAACGAACAAATGAAAAATGAAGTACCACCCGAGAATCGAACCCGGGATCATCCGATTGCCGGTCAGATATGCTATCCTACACCATATATATATATATATATATAACCCAGTTCATTTAGTTGCTATGTTATTTAAAAACTGAAGATAGTTTCATGGTGTAAGTCCGAAATACAGTTTAAAAATATATTTCAATACTGTATGTATGGTTTTGAACAGTTAACTGATATAAAAGTTCAATATACGAGTGCATATGTGTATTAGAGTGTGTGTATATATTTTTGTAAGTTGTATAGATTACGAAAGTCCAATTAAATTAATCACCGGATGCGTGCATCTGATAATGTCGTGAAGAAAATAAGTTTTTAATTAACAGGAGTAAATTCGTAAGATTAAACTTTATCTTCAGTCTAACTTCATAAGATATAAAATGCAAAGAATATAAAATTCTTCATTTACGACATCCGTACCTGTGACTTACGTTGCTGTAAGCAATCTTCCGAAAGATATACAGTATTTCTTTTATGAAGAAATATCATTTTGGGAAATCCCATCCCGTGTTGATAATAATTTTATATGTTATATAACTAATGCGTTTTCTTGCTAAGCTAATCTAATCTAAATATATATATATATATATATATATATAATTATTATATATATATATATATATATATATATATATATATATATATATATATGATCAGGGCTGTGGAGTCGGCACATAAAAAACCGACTCCGACTCCGACTCCTCAATTTTTTGTCTATCCGACTCCGACTCCGACTCCGACTCCGAAGGTATATTAATTCTAAATCTGCTATGATGATAATTACACAAGAGGCATTTCATCACCACCACGTGAAGCATCATCATCTGTGGTCATTGTTACGGTAACTTTGTCTGTAGTAAAGAATCTTGTAAGTGGTGCTTGTCGTTCAGTAGATTTCTGATCTTTTGTTAACTTTGAAGTAGTTGGAAGGTTTTTATTACTATCTTTCTCAATGACAACTTCTAAAATTTTGGGATGGAAACACTGCAAATGTCTTTTCAAATTTGATGCTCTGGTTGGTGCATTTTTATCAGAGCCAGTAAAACCACTGATTTTTGCTTCACATAATTTTTCATCATCATCATCTTCTATCATACACTGACACACGAAATGTTTCCCATCTGTGGTTATTGTAAAATATTAAAAAACTGCAGACTTTGTTGGAAGTGTCTTTGCCATTGTGAAAGGGGTTTTAGACTTGAAAGTTAAAAACTTATGAAATTTAGAAAGAACTCGAAATTAAATAAGCATTAAAAATAAAAAATATTATCTGAAAAGAAAAAAATGAATTAATGGCATTAGTGTCTGAAATGGAAAACATTGTGTTTATTATTTAAGTGGTTTAACCACCATAGCTGCCAGTGATATCACACACAAAAACATATTTTATTAAAATTTATATTGAGGTCGGAGTCGGAGTCGGAGTCGGTACATTTTTACCGACTCCGACTCCGACTCCAGCACCACACCAAAATTGCTTCCGACTCCGACTCCGACTCCACGACTCCGACTCCGACTCCACAGCCCTGTATATGATACACACAGACCGTGCATGGAACAAGGAACTCTTCTGGGATAATTAAATCCACTATAGTCCGAATAAGTAATGGTAAATGACAAATACCATAATTTTTCTTTTTCATGATGCTAGCCCGACGTGGGCAACGGGTCACTCGCAAAGAGGTCCCATAAATATAGCTTCCCTCACCAGCTATCTGCAAAGCAGACAGGATCCAGCTTTGGGACATGGATCTAGGGTTTAAAGCAGCCTAGCCCTGCTACATTTAGAACCTCAATATAAGCAAAAGACTCGCTGCCTTCACGTCAGATTGAATACCAAAGAAAAAGGGGTAACTATTGTATTTTTAGCCAAAAAACAAAACTTAAACCTCAACTGGCAGAATTGAGCGTCCACTTTTCAAGGCAGATAGCTGGTGAGGGAAGCTATATTTATGGGACCTTTTGCGAGTGACCCGTTGCCCACGTCGGGCTAGCATCATGAAAAAGAAAACTATGGTATTTGTCATTTACCATTACTTATTCGGACTATAGTGGATTTAATTATCCCAGAAGAGTTCCTTGTTCCATGCACTGTCTGTGTATATCATATTATATATATATATAATTTTAGAAGTGTAACTTAACTTGGCTCATATATATATATATATTTGTAAAGAGCGACGCTTGTATAGAAGAACGTTCCGCACAAGATGAGGAGGGAGAACGAACAAATGAAAAATGAGGTAACCACCAGGGAATCGAACCCGGGATCTTCCGATTGCCGGTCAAATATGCTAACCACTACACCATGGGCTCGATTAATCAGAAGTCGTAATTCTCCTACATACGAGCAGAAACCAATCTTCGTTCTCCCTCCTCATCTTGTGCGGAACGTTCTTCTATACAAGCGTCGTTCTTTACATTAATTATACTGTGTGTTGTTTGCAGTTAAAATGTATATATGTGCGGCATGCGGGAGGTGTCCCCTCAGGGCATTGGTTTCTGCTCGTATGTAGGAGAATTACGACTTCTGATTAATCGAGCCCATGGTGTATGGTTTAGCATATCTGACCGGCAATCGGAAGATCCCGGGTTCGATTCCCGGGTGGTTTACCTCATTTTTCATTTGTTCGTTCTCCCTCCTCATCTTGTGCGGAACGTTCTTCTATACAAGCGTCGTTCTTCACATTAATTATACTGTGTGTTGTTTGCAGTTAAAATGTGTATATATATATATATATATATATATATATATATATATATGATGCAAACCCACAGGAAAAAGAAAAATGATTCCAAGGGCTTTCGTGTATTCAGAAGTACACCTCGTCAGGGAATGAAGGGAGAGGCGAGATGACGAAATATATACATATATACAAGGGACAGAAAAACTAAAAAGATTAGCACATGATTAACAAGGGTTGATTAAAGGCAAAAAGGTGTTTTAACAGGATATTGTCAATTTTATACATTCCCGCACTGTTATTGAAATTATTTTTAAAATGGATAAATGCACATTCTAGAATATTCCTTTCAATTGTATCTCTGTTTTTAACTTTCGCTTTAGAACTATCCCACTTGATACTATGGTTACATCATCTGTACATATAGTTAAACAATGCACTAGAATTATTTCCTGTTCTGCACGTATATTTATGCTGTTTTACCCGCATATAGTTATATATTATATATATATATATTATTATATTATATATATATATATATATATATATATATATATATATATATCTTAAAGTGCGTGTGAAATATATGTTCAGATATAAAGAAAATGTTGAATTTTGGTGTAATTTTTCTCCAATTTCGTTTCAAACAAAGTATGATATAAATTTACATATGTCGTGATCTTCGTTTGTAGACCTAAAGATATAAATACCCTTTGGAGAGGTTGACTAATAATATATACACAAGAAAGGGCTAAAAATAGGAATCCTATAAACTTAAATGCTATATATCTCTATAACCCTTTTCCGTTTATACCTATAATGGTCAAAACCCATAGATAAACACTACAGATAAAAGACCTTTCAGTCTGTAAATGCCACTTTTTGCCGTAGTATTAAGTAGTTCCCTTAACAGAAGTTTTATTGACATCACTCTTATGTTTACATGATTAAGAGTATGCCGTAAATATAAGGAAGCCGTTTAGGATACAAGCGCCAGAGATGAAGATAAAAATTTAACAATGGAAAGTGTATCAAATTAGAAAGAAGAAATATACACCATAGTTAAAATCTCTCTTACGAAAAGTACTTTATTATTTTAAAAATAAATCTTAATGTAAATTCAAAGAGGCGTGTATATATAGGGACATACTGCAGATACATACTGCAGATATTCTAATGAGAACACGTCAAATCATTATACAGTATATACTCGTACATATAATATATATATATATATATATATATATATATTATATATATATATATACACATGCAATAGACGTATATATTTTTAAGATAAGGCATATAACTGATAACATATCTTTGGTGCAAAGAGGAACATTCAGCATGCTGTCATACATATAAAGGTATGATGAAGATGCTCAAACCTTCTAATTTTTTATCTTCTGCTTATAATACTCTCTCTGTATATCTCAGTCCTTATCCATATGTACCATCTATAAGCGAAACCGCGAGTCGAGACCTTAATTACAAGCCAAAATAATTGTTGAGCGCGCTCGATTATTATATTGTAAAGCCTTTTCTGACAAATCTGGAGATGGTCCACCATTTTTATCTCATTTTCGCGCTACCTTTTCGAAGTCACGATTACATCGGTAAGTGTCAATCGACGGTCAAAGCTGTCTCTCAAGCCTCATGCGAGATATCTGGGTGCAGACGGTTCGGCATACTCTCTATCTCCCTTATTCATCTTGACAGTTCCTGCTAACGTCATAACTAGCTTGTGTTTTGTAATTTACATTTTTTCATATTTACTTTGGCATAATTTTGTATTTAATATTCTTTAATATATATATATATATATATATATATATATATATATATATATATATATATATAATCATGCGGGTTGCTTCTACAGAGCTTCAATTTAATATTTAGGAGAAATCCAATGACAAGGAGAAATGTAAATGCCATGAAAAGTCTTCTTTAATGTCATCTTCAGGCTGTATGATAACAATGTGAAATTAAAATCAATAATTGAATGAAAAACAAGACAGAAAATTTCTATAACCTATTCATAAAGGCAAACTTTAAAAGACTGAAAAAAGAGGGTTAAATTCTAAGTTATACAGATTTACATTTAAAATTAAGAAGCTATTTTTAAATACATATAGTAAATGTGAAATTAATACACTGGAAAAATTAACAATAGTACACTGGAATAATGAAACTAACTAACCTTTCACTGCAATTTCCGAGGCTAGACTGATTTAAGCAAAGCAAAACGAGAAAACATAAGATAAGATAAGATAAGATAAGATAAGATGGTGAGGGCGATTGGGGAAGGGGGGATTATAAGGAATTGGGAAGGAGGAGGGATTATAAAAAGTTTAAAGGGACAGCTGATGAGTCAACATTTAGCGTAGGGGTCAAAGTTTTAATGTAAAGCGATTCCAAAATTCTAAGTGAGTTGGACAAGTATTACAACCAAGAATTTTAAAATTGTCTAAAGTGACATCAGTTTTACATTTTACTGTGTTCCCGAATACTAGAAACTTCTTTAGTTTTTAAAATTTTACCTGTTCGGCCACTTATTCCCATATGCGAATAAAATCTAGCCCTGAGAGAGCGAACAGTGCTGCCAATGTAATTCCCAAGGAGACACCTAGGGCAGGTAAATAAATATACAACACCGCTACGCAACGAGTCAGGGGTTCGATCCTGACTCGTTGCGTAGCGGTGTTGTATATTTATTTACCTGCCATAGGTGTCTCCTTGGGAATTACATTGGCAGCACTGTTCGCTCTCTCAGGGCTACATTTTATTCGCATATGGGAATAAGTGGCCGAACAGGTAAAATTTTAAAAACTAAAGAAGTTTCTAGTATTCGGGAACACAGTATAAAATGTAAAACTGATGTCACTTTAGACAATTTTAAAATTCTTGGTTGTAATACTTGTCCCAACTCACTTAGAATTTTGGAATCGCTTTACATTAAAACTTTGACCCTACGCTAAATGTTGACTCATCAGCTGTCCCTTTAAACTTTTTATAATCCCTCCTCCTTCCCCAATTCCTTATAATCCCCCCTTCCCCAATCGCCCTCACCATCTTATCTTATCTTATCTTATCTCTTATCTTATGTTTTCTCGTTTTGCCTTTGCTTAAATCAGTCTAGCCTCGGAAATTGCAGTGAAAGGTTAGTTAGTTTCATTATTCCAGTGTACTATTGTTAATTTTTCCAGTGTATTAATTTCACATTTACTATATGTATTTAAAAATAGCTTCTTAATTTTAAATGTAAATCTGTATAACTTAGAATTTAACCCTCTTTTTCAGTCTTTTAAAGTTTGCCTTTATGAATAGGTTATAGAAATTTTCTTTGTCTTGTTTTTCATTCAATTATTGATTTTAATTTCACATTGTTATCATACAGCCTGAAGATGAGCGTATTTGCTCGAAACGTTGCGCATTAAAGAAGACTTTTCATGGCATTTACATTTCTCCTTGTCATTGGATTTCTCCTAAATATTATATATATATATATATATATATATATATATATATATATACAGGGTGGCGCAAAAGTCGCGTATCATAAGAATTTTCAGTGTTGATTATATTATTTTTTCTTTAGGTAGGGGATGACTACGAAGTTAACAATAGACGAGAGGGTGAGCTTGGTTTTAATGCATGGAATATCAGGTACTACAAATCGATGAATCGGTACAGAATTTAAATTCTGTACCGATTCATCGATTTGTTGTACCTGGTATTCCATACATTAAAACCAAGCTCACCCTCTCGTTTATTGTTAATTTTGCAGCCATCCCTTACCTAAAAGAAAAAATATAATATATTATAGTCATCACTGAAAATTTCTATGATGCGCAACTTTTGCGCCACCCTGTATATATATATATATTATATGATAGAGAGAGAGAGAGAGAGAGAGAGAGAGAGAGATTATACCATACTAGTAATCGAAGCTGGGACCTACGACAGGGTTGAAATTTGGCCCAACCTGGCGAGTCTACATAACACTTTCGCTTCCAAAGGTGTTTTGCGACTCAAGCGCTTAATATTATTAAGCTTTTAGAAAGCACGTTAACGACATTACTAAGGTACCCTATATGATTAACGTGGATTTCGAACAAAGGATTTCTTCATGTTACTTGGTTTTTTTTTTACTGTGAAGGTGTTGTGCACCATGAATATGCTCCACAAGGACAAACAATCAACAAGGAATTTTACATTGAAGTTTTAAGACGTCTATTTGAGGAGGAAACGACTGGATTCTTCATCACGATAACGCGCCATCTCACTCGTCGCAACTTGTCCAGCAATTTTTGGCCAAAAACGCTACCCTCCCCAAGTAGAGCAGCCTCCATATTCGCCGGATTTGGCTCCATGCAACTTTTTTTTGTTTTGTTTCCGAAGCTCAAACAAACCCTGAAAGGACACCGATTCGATGATGTTGAGACCATTAAAAGAAATTCGACGGAGCAGCTTTTGGCCATTCCGAAAAGTGCTTTCGAAAAATGTTTTCAACAGTGCAGGATCGTCGGGCAAAGTGTTTGGCTTCAGAAGGAGCGTACTTTGAGGGAGATTAAGCCCCAAACCCTTTAATATCGTATTCTGTCTATAATCACATCAGTCCAGATACTTTTTTGAACAAACCTCGTATATCTATGTTACAAGTCACAATTTCAATCACAACGTTTCCAAAACCGATTAATAGCCTTAAGATTTGAACATTTATTATTAGGAAAACAGTTAATTTTAAGATTATTTTTGAATATGTTCATGATTGTAATAATCAATAATGATTAGATCATATTACAAGATCATAATAAAACCGTAAAAAAATAAAAATAATTAATAAACGCTTAAAATTCATGATTTAAGTGATATATTTCATATGTCTGCGACGAAAAATTTTCGTCCAGAGCTTAATCTCAATTTATGCCAACACTAAAATGTTAATAAACATTCCAGAAAAATACAAGGGCACAGCTACTTTATAAAAAATAATTCTTAAAGTGAGAACAGAATTCTCTGACGATACCAAAAAGTCTAGGCTCTTTTGATATTATAAACAATGACTTTTAATTTCTGAACTTGCACCAAGATTTCTATAGACTCTTCCCATCTGGTGGTCCATACCATCCCTAAAGGAAATGAAGCCTCTATGCACTAATATCAGAAATAGGTGCCCAATGTTCTCACAGCTATTTTATAGTTAATATTATAGTTAATTTACCATATTTCACCATTATGCTTCTTTCGAAGTGAAATAACAATAGGTACAGTACCATGATATTAGACACTCTTCATAAGTGACAGACCCTATTGAAATTTTTAAAGCAAATGAGCACAAATGCATACTATATATAGAAAGCTGCAAAGAATAATTGACCACACAGTAATTACATTCTTTTCTTGGCAACGATTTTAAATTTTTTTCTTTGCAAATAGCTTTTAACTTTATACAAATATTCATAAAGTAATTGGTTTACATATTCATAACTGAAAATCATGAAATCCCAGAAATCAGTCTTACGGAAAAAAAAAAATCTTATTATTCAAATTAGAAATTTGATTATTTCACACTTTTCTTTTAAAAAATATAATAGGTTCCTTGAGGTAAACATGCTTAAAGAAGGCTTATCTTTTCCGTTTTTATTCTGTTCTATGCTTTATTATTATGGATTATAGGACTAGGCCTAGTTCCATACTAGGACAGGCTTTAAGTTAAGGACCTAACTTAGCCTAGGTTGGCTTTAGTTTATCAATAGGCCTGGTGAATAGGGTTTACGTCGTCTTTATCTTGCGTTCAACTTATTTTTAACCATGACGTCAATAACTTTAGAAAAACAAAGCTTCATATTTTTTTAAACCAACATTAATCTCATCACTTTTATATGTCACGCGAACTAAAATTAAATCTCCACTAGTAGGCAAAATATAAAACAGTCATTCTTGTTTTTGATGATTTAGGCCTATTACCTTTGATTTATATGAGCAAGTGTAACAGGTTTACAAAAAAACTTTGTTTTTCTTTATAAGTGTATTATGATCTTTTTTTTAACTCAATCATATTCATTGGTAACATGACGTATGTGATAATACGAGTATAAATACAATAATTGTGCAATGATAATTAATATACGATCAACGTAATGAAAAGTCTATTTAATTATTGTCACAGATGGAGTACATACAGAATCTATCTTAAAATAAAAACTATCACTGTAATGATAATAACTATACTATCAAAGTGATGAAAATTCTCGTCTGAAGATACGAATATCCATTCTGACGGACTTAGCAGCAACAGTTTTTTACCTAAAAAAATAATACTAAAAGAAATTCCATTCTTACATTAAATTAACTAAGATATTTTTTTACTTTTAAAAATTTCCATTTGTCATTTTACATATGAAAAAAAATATGTATAAATTATTACACATATTTAGGTTTATGTCGGTTGCAAAGGTCAAAATCGGTAGTTTTTCCCATGAAAATCGGTTTATGAGCTATTATTTGCATAAAGCACCAGCATTTCTGTTGCTCAGTTTATAATAATAACCTGATGAATTTTTTTGCACCCATATAATACATTAGACCAGCATCTATATATATATATATATATATATATATATATTATATATATATATATATATATATATATATATTACTGTATATATATAATTATAGATGCTATTGATAATTTTTAATGATAGCAAATGTATCCCATAAAAAAGTACAGTATGCATAAATGTAACAAAACAACACGGTTTTAATGTGAAAGTTGGATTGGGAGTATGAGGTGAAGGTTGAAAGAAGTGTGTGCTGAAAAGATTTTTATGTGGGTAACTTTCTTTAATTATTTCCCATTCAATGTCATTCCCCTTTTTCCATTTCACAAAGTGAAAAAATCCACATTTAAGAAAAAAGGATTTCTTGATTTGGGAATCAATGTCACTCCGTTCCCATTCTTGGTAAGGCGCCAAATGGGAGTGGGTAATATTTATGAACCTAACTTAATTTAACCTAACCTAAGATTAGACTAACCTAACCAAGCCCAACCTAACCTAAACTGGAATTACCTTCGCAACGACAAGCTCGAGTTACCTCATATAATGTCAGAATTCATAAAATTCCATGTGGAAACTGTCATGAAGTTGCAAAAAACTTCACTTTTTTCTACGTGAAGGTCAAAATATGTCTGTCTGTCCGTCGTCACACTTTCAGAAATTGTTAGAAAAAATTGTGATAAAAAAAATTCAGAAATTGTAAAAAAAATTCAGAAATTGTATTATGGACGGCAATGTGAAGCTCAAGATTTTCATGACTGTGTTCTTTTCTGTAGTTAGCAATGGGGGAAGGGTGAGGGTGGGGAAGGGTGGGAGTGGGGGGAAGGGTTGGGGTGGCGGAAGGGTGGGTGGGGGTAATGGGGGATGGGTGTGGTAATGGGGAGGGGTGGGGGTAATGGGGAGGGGTTAGCCCCAAGTTGTATGAATGGGGGTGAGGAGGTTTTGGGAGATACCAGATTCAGAAATGTTGACACAATGTGAAGCTCAAATTTTCACGGCTGGGTTCTTTTTTTGTAGTTTAGCCTGTCTAACCGTCAGCGAAGTGACGGGAACTGTACTAGTCTATATTATAATAAGAGAGCTGTCCGTCTGTCCGTCTGTCCGTCACACTTTCAGAAATTGTGAGAAAAAATTGTTAGAAAAAAATTCAGAAATTGTAAAAAAAATTCAGAAATTGTATTACGGGCGGCAATGTGAAGCTCAAGATTTTCATGACTGTGTTCTTTTCTGTAGTTTAGCAATGTGGGAAGGGTGGGGGTGGGGGGTAATGGGATGGGTGGGGTAATGGGGAGGGGTGGGGTAATGGGGGAGGGGGTTAGCCCCCAAGTTGTATGAATGGGGGTGAGGAGGTTTTGGGAGATACCAGATTCAGAAATGTTGACACAATGTGAAGCTCAAAATTTTCACGGCTGGGTTCTTTTTTTTGTAGTTTAGCCTGTCTAACCGTCAGCGAAGCGGCGGGAACTGTACTAGTAATGTAATAAAATGTAATAAAAAATGTAATAAATTTAATAATAAATGTAATAATTATGTAAAAAAATAATAGAATCTGTATGTATAGAACAAGAAGATAGTTTTAAATTTGTGCGAATGTACTTATAAACGGATCCCTTTAATTAATAAAGCCCTTCCAGTGTCGGGAGAACGGATCTAACCTAGGTGCGAATTTCTTAATGGTCCCTGGGCCGTTTTCACTCTTGTTTTTGGTTCATTCGTTTTCTGTATCCACCCGAAGAGGATCCAGTGGGCATCGAAACTGTTGTGGAAATAAACTCTGTCTATTAGAGTGGGTTTTTATTATCATGTCATGAAGTTCATATCGTAAAACTGGTAATTTTACCGAGAGAGAGTAAACATAAATACAATCTCAGAAT